>JBBMKE010347550.1:0-13231 GCA_037834125.1 Lippia alba | reverse complement strand
CATGAATAACATGTCAGAGTATATTCCGACCACCATCGGAGATTTACAGAATTTGGCTAATTTTTCTTTGGCACATAATGGGTTGAAAGGGTCCATTCCTGCTTCCATGGGGAGCATGATCAATTTGGCAACTCTAGACCTCTCCTATAACAATCTTTCAGGTCCTATCCCGAAGGCCTTAGAGACGCTCCAACACCTCAACTACTTTAATGTCTCGTTCAATGCTTTAACAGGAGAAATTCCCACCGGTGGTCCATTCAAAAACTTCACAGCGGATTCTTTTCAAGGCAATCCGTCATTATGTGGAATCCAAAGGTTCAATGTGTTGCAGTGCCATACCGTCTCCAAACGAAGCTCAAGGAGGAATAAAGTGCGTTTGGCTATAATC
Source organism: Lippia alba (assembly GCA_037834125.1). Classification (NCBI taxonomy): domain Eukaryota; kingdom Viridiplantae; phylum Streptophyta; class Magnoliopsida; order Lamiales; family Verbenaceae; genus Lippia; species Lippia alba. Next base: position 12,843 of record JBBMKE010347550.1, on the reverse strand, counting down.
ATTCTTTCAGGTGTTTCTGCATTTATGCTGGTTGCCTTTGTTACTTTTATCTTCATAAAATACAAAAGGAAACACAAGGCAAATACGAATGGAGTTGTTGCGTTGATGTCCACTGCACCGGAAAGAATTTTCTATTACGATCTCTTAGAAGCAACCGAGCAGTTCAGTGAGGGCAACTTACTCGGGACAGGGAGCTTCAGCTCTGTTTACAAAGGTACTTTTGGAGATGGAAGGATTTTGGCTGTGAAAGTGTTCAATCTGCAGTCACAAGCAGCTTTCAAGAGCTTTGAAGTTGAATGTGAAGTATTGCGCAGCATTCGTCACAGAAATCTCACCAAAGTGGTGAGCAGTTGCTGCAATGAGGATTTCAAGGCATTGATACTTGAATATATGCCCAATGGAAGCCTCGAGAAGTGGTTGTATTCCCATAACTATTTCTTGGATGTCATGCAAAGATTGAACATTATGATCGATGTTGCATCGACCTTGGAATATCTCCACCACGGTTATTCGCCACCCATTGTCCATTGTGATCTGAAGCCAAGTAACGTGTTGTTAGATGAAGATATGGTTGCTCATGTAAGTGATTTTGGGATAGCAAAATTGTTGGGAGAGGACAGTATTTCCCACACGAATACTCTTGCAACAATGGGTTACATTGCTCCAGGTGAATCTTCTCACTTTATGAATGTTGCACGCGCATTCTAGTTTCCTATATTGATTCTATAAAACGTATTCAATTTATTCATTTCTTATCGCTGTATATTTGTCTGATGCCTCATGATTTTTATTGTAGAGTACGGTTTAGAAGGGCTAGTGTCTACAAGATGTGATATATATAGTTTTGGTGTGATGTTGATAGAAACATTTACAAGAAAGAGGCCGAGTGATGACATGTTTGCTGGAGATTTGAGCTTGAAGATTTGGGTTCAACATTCACTTCTCACATCACCAATTCAGGTTATAGATGCCAACTTATTCAATCCGGATGAAGGACATTTCGATAAAAACCTGAACTGTGCATCTGCGGTGCTCAATTTGGCCTTGAAGTGCTCAGCAGAGTCTCCTGAGAGTAGAGGAAACATGAAGGAAATTGTAGCAAAGCTGCAGCACATTAAATGTCAATATTTTGCATAAAGAGTTTAGCCAAGGTAGGTATTGCTTAATAACATCACATACTGGTCAACCTATTTCATTACAGCTTCAACAATGTAAAGAAGTCTCTGAAGTGAAGCATTTGTCAGGACGAAGGTATTGTGAAGACAAAACTACTGAGACGATTGAAGACTATGCTGAGTTTCAGAAGCTGTCACTTAGTATGAGAGAGATTCAATAATCTTAATGCATCAGTAAGAAACCTGAGTGTAGATATTGTCAAGAGACGCTGTGAAAAAGGTAGATGGCGGTTGTGCACCAAAACCAACCCCAGCAATGGCAAGTGTGCTTGATTCTTCAATGTTTTCGTTCTTGGTGTAAGTTAATTGCGAAATATGCTTTTCGAGTTTTTCGTCCGTTTAAATTTGTTGAAGATATTTGTTTCTTAATTAAATCAATCCTGGTATATCTACTCGCAGTTCCCTTTGGTTTTAAAGTTGTTCTTGGTTCAGTGTTTGCCATCTTCTTGTTTGGGATGACTACACTGATGTACCCTGTGGGTTTGGTTTAATTACACAAACTTCCCTTGAAGTTTGAGAAATTACAAAACTCAAGTGAACTAAGGAAATAATTGTCACTAATCAAACCATCCAACATTCGAGATTCCATCGGTTGCTGGAGTTTTCTGCAAAGTGATGTATTTTTTTTATCATCATAAAATGAAGTTAGTATTTTATTTATTACTAGTAACTGTGGCACACGGTCCCCGCGAGCATAATAATTTTAAGATATAATTTAAAGGAAAAAATATATATTAAGTTAAGTCTTTATTAAATGTCAAAGAATATATACATTTTTATAAATTTAAAATATTTCACAGATCTCTTTATTAATAGATAATTTTTTTATTAATTTTATTGGATATGACTATATATATATATATATAAGTGGATCTTTACCAAAAAAATATATATCTAAGTGGGTGAGCTCCATTTCATTAAAAAGAACCTAATCACAACTTCTGCAATCCCTTACCGGAAAAAAAAAATAAAAAAAAGAAAAGAAGATAAGTTCCCTTCTTCATATCCCTTTCTGCTTCTATGATCGAGGAACTCTTCACGTCACCGATGCCTGACAAATATAGTTTGAAAAGTGAAAACATGTAAAATTTTGTCAATTTGACAAAGTAAATTGATTTGAAGAGTAAACTAATCCAACCAACCAAATTACAGTTACTGTAATATAGATTCGAACTCATAGAAAATATGAGAGGATCACAAAGTCTAGGAAATAAATTACAATTAACTGCATAATTTAGTTCAATACCTGTCAAATGAAAGTTATTTAGCTCTTTCCTTTATAGTCGTTTCTCATCTCAAAGACGAATTTAACTCTTCTTTTGATGGTTGTATTTGTATCTCAACTAAAGGAAATACGCTACTCTTGCAATCCTTTACTGAGAAAATGTTCTCTTCTTCACATCCCTTTCTGCTTCTATGATTGAGGAATTCTTCACATCACCTGCTTTTCAAAAAAATAAATTAATGGTGAAGGTAAGAAAATTTAGCCATCATTCTTCAATACCAATCACACACAAATCATAAAATAAGAAGGCTATTGAATATACGTTGCCATCTTTTGTTCAGTTCTCAATTCTTGGCAAAAAGCTATTAGTTTTTCTTCTGCATTTTCTTCGATCTATTCTCCTATTAGATGAAAAGAATAAGAGAGGGAGATATTAAGAAACCAAAAGAATTGGGGAGTGAAAGGAGTTATTAGGAAGCATGAGATAGTGGGTCTTTTTCTAAACTTTGATATTACCATTAAAACCCTACTGATAGTATAATCAAATAAAACTATTAGGGATATTTTGGGACATTCATATTTTGGTGTGAGAATCGTTTAATTCTATTGTAAATTTCTAATTTGCCCTTAATTTTATATTTTTGCAAAAATTTTACGCATAACTAAGAGGGTAGATTTGTAATTTAAGTGAAATAACTTCCACTTGTGAGGTAAAACAACGTTTCTTTTTAATATAGTACTAGTAACTGGGGCACGCCGTCCCTGCGTGCGTAAATAAAAGCTGATGTAAATTGTCTTTTGCATAAATCTTACCTATCTCGAAAATATATATGATCTAAAATTATTTATACAGAGAAAGAAAATTTTTATAATAAAATAATATAATAATTTGTTCTCTAATAGTTGACTAATAGATTTTTTTTTTTTGGAGAACCGGCAATGCGCCGTAGGGCTGTTAACGAGGACCCCACCCCATATATAAACCAACCAAATCCGGGTAAATAATACATATGTTCATGATCCACGGATCATTCAAATAAGAAATACAAAAATGCCCCTAATCTTGTAGATGTCAAAGTTTCTCCAGGGGTTATTGATTTCTTCAAAATTGCCGATGTTGTCATCCAGCTTATTATTCTGAAAGTTGATATAGAACATATTGTATCTTGAGGCATTCCAAATTCCATCTGTGCGATTCTGGCCCCTCTTACCAAATTTGATTTTCATAACGTTGGCGTCCACAGGGCTACGCACGTAATTCAACGGTTGGTATCGGTCATTATGCACATTAACGCCGTCAATTACATAGTTACAGACTAGGCATAAAATACCATAAATGTTCCAATGCGTGCAAAGATGTAACATCCACCTATTCACCCTGCAAAAATTTTCCTCGACCAAGACCAGATTAAGAGTAATAAAAGTTCTATTATCACCAGTCCAGGTACTCAAAGAAGCATAATTTGATTTACGGTCAGCCTTCAAACTTTCATGTAACAACCTAATCAAACGGATATCTGCCATGTTATTATAAGGCCTTACCTCGTTAACATCTTGGTAATATCTCCTCCAATCATTACTCCAAAAATCGTAGTAGTACACCTGCATGAAAACACCTTTCCTAGGCCAAATCTCATTAGAAGAGATACAGAAACCATTAAAAAAGAAGCAAATATTCCAGACGTCAAAAAGCACATGCTGCCTATAAAAATTAAGACAAGAACTACAAAACAACATGACACATTTACATTTCCTGTACCGTTGAGGCAGAGCAATAACAATAGTCTTTCTCATTTGACACATAAGTGAGGGATAGCCCATTGATCCGTCCTGATAATTCCCTTGAGGCGAGGTATTAAACTTGACTCTGGATAGGACCATATTGTTTGTGACGTTGCTCCCTGTTTAGCTAAAAAACCAGCTACCATGTTACCCTCACGGTATATATGACTCAAACGAACTTGAGTGCTAGTCATGGTCTCTCTGAATTGTAAGAGTAATCTCTGAATTTTCCAATCTCCTGTTGACCCTCTTTTCACCATATCGATTATTACTTTGGCATCTAACTCAGCCCAAACTGACTCAAAACCTAAATCTCTTGCCATTTTTATTCCTTGAATCAGTGCCATTAATTCATCCTGCATGTTTGTTGTGATTCCTACTCCAGCGCTGTAAGCTGCCACAACCTGCCCATCGTGGTTCCTAATAACCACCCCTATGCCTCCCGGACCTGGATTGCCGTAGCATGAGCCATCAGAATTAATCTTCACCTGCCATATGCTTCATAACTTGCCTCTTAATGTTGTAAGAGGTATAACTCTTCACTTGATGTTTTTTCCGATTCCGTTCCATCCAAGCAAACCAGAGTATAAGAGCCGGCACAACTATTCTCATATGCTTCTTTGAGCTGAAAGGGGATGAAGAGATCCATGCATTCAGCATTCCATTAACCGTGGAGGAATCCGAGACCTGCATATGAAATAGGCTAGTAAAGAAATTCCAAACATCTTTAATCTTATTATTATCAAGGAAAACGTGTTTGGTTGTTTCCTGGGCATTGCAACAAACACATCTAGAGGGGAAAATAATCCCCTTGCGATGCAAACACTCATCAATTGGTATCCAGTCATTGATGATTCTCCACAAGAAAATGGAGATCGTAGGGGTTAAGTTTAAAGACCATATTGCAGTACTTAATTCCGACTTAACAGCCCTACTTCTCAACTTTTCCCAAGCTGTTTTCAGAGAGAAATTTCCGTCTGTGTTGTTCCTCCAGTGTCCTATGTCCGGTTGATTTGTTTGGACCTTTATTTGACAGATTCTATCGACCAAAGGCTCGCTTAAGACCTGTGACAACTTATCTGTATTCCACACTCCATCAATCAAGAAATCTCTGACCTTTTCGTTACCATAGATCCCGCCTAATTCCACTGCCAAAGGCTTACCTTCACACCACGCATCTTCCCAAAAGGAGATGTTTCCCTCCCCTATGCTCCAGAAAATATCCTCTTCAATATGTTGTCTAATCTTGCATAATCTTTGCCACACGGCAGAGTGGTAGGTCATTGAGGCCGCATGTTTCGGATGATCATTTCGACAATATCTACTCTTCATGTATTGAGACCACAGGGAGTTACTCGTACACATGCGCCACCAGAGTTTATGTGAAAAAGCCCGAACCACATCTCCAAGCAATCTAACACCGAGGCCCCCTTCCTCTACCGGGAAACATATGCGTTTCCAATTAGTCCAATGCAGTCTCCTATTCCCCTCACGAGATCCCCAAAAAAACTTATTAAGTATGATCTCTATTTTCCCTATTACCGAAGCAGGAGGATCAATTATTTGGAAAATATGAGTCGGTAAAGCCAAAAGGATGGATTTGATGAGCTGCAATCTACCACCATGTGAGAGATAAACGCATTCTCATCCATTAATACGCTCTCTTATCCTCCCGATTAACTCGTCGTATAAACTGCTTTTCTTCCGACCTCTGTACAGCGGAACTCCTAGGTATTTGATTGGAAGCTGAGCCTGTTCGTAGCCAAAGATAGCTTTAACCTCCGCAGCCGCTGTTATATCATTATTACCTATCAAGAAAGAACTTTTTTTAATATTCACCTTCTGACCTGAGATCAACTCATAATTATGTAAAATGTTTTTAACTCCTTGTAGTGAAAGGGGTCGGCTATTGGTAAATATCATCGTGTCATCCGCATACACTAAATGAGACACGTTCATATTTGCAGAAGTTCTGAAACTAGCCCGTGGGTTATCCTCCATGAATCTGTTAATAGAGCAAGATAAAAAATCATTGGCAATAACAAATAAAGAAGGAGACAAAGGATCCCCCTGTCGTATGCCTCTGCTGGACTTGAAAATACCGGACGACTCTCCATTAACCAAGATAGAAAACCAAACTCCGGAAATGCAATTTTTTATCCAGGATATCCATTTTTCAGAAAATCCTTTAGCCCGAAGCATTTGAAGAAGGAAATTCCAATTTAAACGATCATACGCCTTAGCCATATCCACTTTAAGCATCACTTTTTTAATCCTGCTCTTGTTGTCCAGGGCATACACCATTTCTTGCGCCAGTAAGATGTTATCACTTATCACCCTACCCTGCACGAAACTGCTTTGATTGTTAGAAACAATTTTAGGCAGAAAAGCAACAAGTCTAGAGTTTAAAATCTTAGTAATAATTTTATAGGACACATTGCATAAGCTAATCGGACGATAATCGCTCCAGTGAGCAGGGTTATCAATTTTGGGAATTAATGTCACTGTGGTAGCCATGAAAGCCATGGGCATTATCCCGCCATCAAAAAATTCAAGAACCGCTTCGATCACGTCCTCTTTAATGTTGTCCCAAAAAACCTGATAAAACCGAGCGTTAAACCCATCAGCTCCAGCCGCACTCTCTGGGTTGAGAGCCAAAACAGCCGATTTAATTTTCTCACTATTAGGGATCGCATCAAGAGTGGCAGTATCCGCATTTGTCAATCTGTTTTGTACAATATCAAGTGAGTCGATGGGGTCTTGGTTTGTATTCGATTCAGTTAGGAGGCTTTGAAAGAAACTTTTTGCAGAATCCCTAATCAAGTGTTGTACTTGTTCAGTTATCTCAACATCTCCCTCCCGTATTGAGTTAATTCTACTACGAAACCTTCTCTTCTTGACGAGGGAGTGAAAGTACTTAGAGTTTCTTTCACCCTGTACCATCCATCTGCAAGATGATTTCTGACGCCAGAAGTCTTCCTCCATAGCCAAAAAACGTTTCCATTCAGTAATGGCTTTGTTCCACTCCAGAAGATTTTCCTCAGTTGGATTTGTTTCAAAGTTGCGTTCTGCCTCCAATTCTATCTTCTCCGCCTCTTTACCTCTATCAAAAACGTTGCCAAAAACTATTTTGTTCCACTCTTTAAGGTGTAGCTTCAACCTCTTGAGCTTGTCCGCCAACTTACGCATACCTGAACTTGCTATTGGTTGTTTCCAATTTTCAATCATCGTTGGTTTCAGGCCTTGATGTCGTAACCACATTTCCTGGAATCTAAAAGATACCGGATGAGAGGGAACGTTATCCCGCATCTTAATCAAGAGTGGACAGTGATCAGAAGTGCTCTTAGCTAAATGTCTGACAATCGTTTGATGAAATAGGTCACTCCAAGTTTCATTTACAAGGATTCTGTCTAAACGTTTCCACACCCTCTTATTAGTCCAAGTAAACGGGGACCCTTCCAGAGGTGGCTCAATAAGGCCACATTCAGTAATAAAATCGCTGAATTCAGTCATAGATTGAAAGTTTAGGTCTCTAGCAGCCTTGGTTTCATTAACTGAAGTCACAGTGTTGAAATCGCCTCCCATCAACCAAGGAGTATCGCTGTTGTTCCTTTGGATAAAATGATCCCAGATTTCCCGTCTCGCTACGGTGTTACATCTAGCATGAACAATCGTCAAGAAACAGGAGTTTTTGGTAGACTTCCAAACTATTCAAAGGTCCAAGAATTGACGGTCTCTTTAATCACTTCAATGTCCAAATCCTCGCAAGAAAAAAACCAAATATGGTTAGACGAATGATTAATAACATTATGAAACCGAAATAAACGACACATATCAGAATGAATTAAAGGAATCATAGGCTCTAAAATTGCAAGAAATTGAAAGTTATTCTTATCGCAAAGCTGTTTGAGGGAGCGTTTGTGATCAGGCCTCCCCATGCCCCTCACATTCCATATAAGGCCTTGTGTAATCATTGTGAACTGTGTGAGGCTGCCAACGACTTTGTCGTTCCTTTAGAGGCCTTTGTGTTATTCTTCGGGGGTCTCCCTCGCCTGTTTTTCTGGACAACTGGGGTGAAACCTGCATTTCCCTCTCCGTCTGAGTGAACCGGTTTATGAAGAGCAAGTTGTTTAAGATCCTGAATATTGTCTCCATCCATGTCCGGGGGGTCTGCTCCTGGCTCACTACAATTTTCAGATTCTCCCTCATCATGACTTGAGCTTTCTGCTTCTTTAAATTCTTCATCATCTTCCCGTGAGTCGTCTTTTTGTTGGTTCAACATAACCAAAGGATTTTCATGGATTATAACCTAAGGTTGATTCGGCGGCATGGTACCATCGTTTCCATCATTAGCAACCGAATTGTCTTTGTCCTTGGTAAGGTTTTTTTTCTCTCCGTATCAGTTCTTTGTGATGGCTTTGTTTGGTGTTTTCATCCAGATTTTCCTTTCCCGATATGTTCTCCTGAAAGTCAATTTTTTTACCTTTATCCTTGTTATTCACCATATCTGGTGTTTGCTTAAAGGACATATCACGCCTCTCCTGAATAACCTAGCGGAGGTCCTGTTGTTCGTCTGGAGCATCGATATTGATATCATCGTGACGATCCTTCTTGTCATGCCCTAACCTAGAGCACTTTCGGCAATACGATGGCAAGCGTTCACAGATAACGGGCTGGATCAAAGTGCCACCATTAAAACCAATGCTTATTTTGGTTTTTAGGGGTTTCAGAAGGTCTAATTCCACACATGCTCTCGCATAATCTGGTCGGTTGCAATCGAATGTCCCTTCATCAAACCCCAACGGTGCCCTAATTTGCTTGACAATATCGTGAAGCATGTCCGGATTGAAGAATTGTGTCTTCAAAGAGGGCAACTTAATCCAAACAGGGGAGATAGATGATTCGATCTTCGGATTAAAAGTTGGAGTCCATTTAAGAACCCTCATCGGGTATCCATCAAAATTCAGAATACGTCTTAACCAAATTTTAGAATAATCTTCCTCGCAATTCAATCTGATCAGGACATGTTTGATGTTCATAACGCCAAGTTTGAATTCTCCCTTGAGTTCTAACTCCATGAAAAGTTCATGAAGTCATGTCATGGTGGGATATCCGTGCGAGAACTTTCCTATCAACGCAAACCTGAAAGGCTTGGATAGCTCATCTATCTCTTCATCGGAAAGTTGAATGTGCGGTATCCCACTGCGTTCTGTAACCACACCATAGGATTTACGGGTTGTAGACTTATTGAAGACATGAATTTTTCCAAATCTAGGGACAACTGGTGGCTTTGCTGCAGACGTGGCTGCAGCGTACGAGCGCCTCTCAGTGTTATGCTGCGATGAGGCAGCAGCTGTCTCCTCCCCCGTCTCCGGCGAAGGGGCGTCAGCTGCAGGTAGCGGCTGTTGCATGGGAGGCGTTCAATTAGGGTTAGGGTTAAGAGAGCGGAGGGAGAAAAGTTATGACTAATAGATATTATAGATCATATATTGAAAAAAAAATAAAAAAATCATGTACTATTCAAGTGAGTTTAAAAGAATTACAACACCTCAAACTAATTGATTATCGTATCATAATTTTTATTTTTTAGATGCATTTGAGTATTTGTCATTGTTATTGTACAAAATTGATATACAATTTCATTGCCTTAGAAATTGATATTGAGTGTAAAGCAAAATAAAATACTAAAAACATAAACAATACTTCCAACCATGTATTGTAATCAGAATTTAACCTCCAACTGTGTAGTATTACTTAGTAAGTCATGTACAAATAAAGTCATGTAACTAAAATAGAACCAAACCATCACTAATTTTTCATAAAATTCAGATCTTAATTAAATATTGATGAAAACCAATATTTTTGTTTTTACAATAATACATCAATCAACCCAAACAAAATAAACTTTCCTTTAAAAAAAAAAATCCAAACTAAATAAGCTTCCTCTTCCTTCCCTCCCATATATCTTAGTGCATCAATGGCAGCATCTTTGCAGCTCTTGTGTGTTTTTCCCTTCTCATTAGTTCTTGAATGACATTACCAAGAAAAAGTCTTCTGCACATCAAAATATCTTTGTTGCAAAAGCCTCTAACAAAAAACCTTAAAAAATTTGATATACTGCAAAATAAGGACACACAAAAATGATATAGATGGGAATCTGCATGTTTCAAGTATGGCCTAAGCCATGTAAGTGTGTATGTGAAAGACTTAGTTCATTCACCAAACGTATCTTAAACACAACATATTAAGAATAATTTTACATCGACAAACTTGCACAAAATACACAATTAGTGAGGACATATGAACCTCTAGATGATAAGTGTATGTGAAATTCATAATACCACTTATTTTGTGTGTCTTGTGCAATATTTATCCATAAAATAATCAGCCTCTGCTCTGCAATAGCAAACATTAAAAACAAAACAGAGATTCAATTTTATTAAAAATTTCTACAAACTTCAAAAGAGTAGAAAGTAATATCATCCGACAAAATCAATCTCATATTCCACAATAATTACCACCTCATTTTCATTACCTTATTCATAAGACCTTGCTTGACTTATCCGTCTCGGTTCCACAGCAGGAGTCCTATAATAAAAATAACTTCATTTTGGTCCTTCAGTACTCATGTAAAATAATCTTTTCCGGTTTCACAATAATAATTCTATAATCTTATTCCAGGATATACAAAATCAATCCAAAAAGAATTTGTAAAAATCCCAACCTAGTAAAAACCACTACCAAAATCAAAGACAGAGAGACCAACATCATGAATACTTTTAAAAACTAAAGTAAAAGAGGTTGTAATTAGATCTCTTCATAAAACCCAACATGATAAAGAGTTCCTTAAATTAAAGGATGATAGTTTTGTGCTCTGAAATTTTAAAATCATAATTTCAGCACTAACCAAAGAGTCCCATGTAGAACAAATTACTGAACCTGCAATTATTGAAACATTATGTTCATATTCATCAAGATAGTTAACCTTAAAAAAGCATCTTAAATTAGTAAATCTATTGCAAGGTATCATTAACATACGGTAGATGATCTTTTATACCAGAATATTAGCACCAAAGCTGTGCCACCAGCAAATAAAGGGGCTTCTAGGAACTTGATATGTATATGGTTAATTATTGATCGCAAATCCTCGGTCCATGCACTACTATAGAAGCAGTCTGTTTTTTTTTTCCATACAATCCAAAGAGGTTTTGCGATTAAAACTTCGAAATAAACTTTAGAATTAATTTTAAATCAAAGCAGAACTAAACCTGTGAAAGACCGATTTATTTCAGGTTTTTCGACGTATCCATCACTTTTGGAGGTTTCTTCCATCTCAACTGGATTAGTTTGATCATCATATGTTCTGAGGTCTCATTCTTTTGCTCTTCAAGAACAATAATCTATCATAAACATAAGATAAAACACAACTCAATTTCTTGAACCCAGACATTGGTACAGATTAAAATAAGTTAATACTAAGTTTCCATGAAATTTTCCAGAAATTTATAGTATTCCTTTTCGAAACACTCTGCAAATACTAAACCCATAAACCAAACATCGAGTTTGATACAATTTTTTTTGCACAAAACATAAAAAAATCAGAATGTTTCCTAATTGCAGAAACGAATTCTCATATGGTAAAAAAATATTTCTTCTGAAAAGCAATGAAAAAGACAAACTTTTATGAGCTGATTATCAAATCAACATGTCTTCACTAAAGTTCATAATCAAAACTCCAAAGATTTCAGTCAAGAGACATAAAATAGTCAGGCATTCACTCAACAAATTTAAATCGATCCCAAAATTCTGTCAAAATTAAACCCTAAACAACCATACAACTTAAGAACCCTGAACAGCTCGAAATAAATACAAATTTGATGGATATATTTCCGATCGAATTAGGTTCAACCTAAATTTGATGTACGCAGGAAATCCACACCCATATCATTATACCAGTTGCTTACCAAAACATAAACCAATCTAGTTTTGTAAAACTCAACCAAATCAGGATAAAGTAAAATTACCGGAATATACTTGAAATTCTTCTTCGGAGACACTACTACTGCAACCTCGTCTCATGATGCTGCAATGATAAACTGAGGAATGCGGAATGCTTGATGGACTTGCGAGAGAAGATCGGAGGACTGGTGCAGCAGATAGAGCCTCTTCAATTAATAGCCATAAACATCCTAAAAGAAATTCAATGGGATAATTAAATAAAGAGAAGTTAATTGGTAGGCCAAAATCTGTCTCAGCCAAAAGACATTGTATCACACGAATGCATTCAGCTAATTGCTATCATAACAATTCATAGTTTTCACGTTCCCACTTCTCGATGCTCTCTCACCTCATTGCATATCACCACAAAAGCCCTAAAATAATAAATACAACGACTACATATCACCACAAAAGCCCTAAAATATTCCACTGCAAACAGCATAACATTAAAGTGAATTACCAAAGCAAATAACATAATAGAAACCATGACTAAGAAGAACAGTGGAATTTCAAAGAGAAACACAACCCAGAAAGCTGATCATGTAGGGTAAACTTACAATCATTTGTCTTGGTGGAGGGTGTGGAAACAAAGCCCATGTCTAATACCTAACCAAATCAAAAGCTAGGTTTCAAAATTCACGCTTTTAAGATCAACCCAACAAC
>JBBMKE010347441.1:0-13232 GCA_037834125.1 Lippia alba | reverse complement strand
GTCGTGTGGGTCAGTCTAGGTCTCACGGCTTAGGATTAAATGACAATGTGATTGCATTTGTTTCATCTTTATGCTTCTATGATTGGAATTGACTGAATTAATTACATTCTCATGCATGGGCTAAACCGCACGCATCTTTACTGATTTATTTACAGAATGCCTCCGAGGAGAGCCGTGAAAGGACTCCTGAGCGGCGGCGTCGCCGTGATCGCACTCCTACTCCACCGGCTCTACCCCAAATGAATATGGAGCACTTTATGGATGCAGTTTACAACTACGTCAAGCAGAGGAGAGCACAGGCAGCTCCACCACCGCCTCAGCAACCGGCTCAGCCGCCACCTCCAAACAACAACAGAGATCCTCATGGAGTATTCCTTAGCTACAACCCGCCAAGGTTTTCTGGCTCCATCGATGATGCCATTTCTGAGGGTTGCTTGACCTGGATTGAAAGGATTTTCAGTGTTAGACAGTTCACAGATGAGGAGAAGGTTCAATTCGCGGTTTTTCAACTTGATGGGGAGGCATATGATTGGTGGCAAAGGACGATGGAGAAGTTAGAGGTTGACAGGGAGGAAGCTACTTGGGGGGGTATTCACACGGAAGTTCCGGGAAGGCTTCGTACCAAAGGTTGTAAGGGAGAGAAAAGAACAGGAATTCATGGATTTAAAGCAAGGAGCTCGTACGGTTTCTCAATACCTTGCTATCTTCAACCGGCTAGGGAAGTATGCCACCCACATTACCCGCGACGAGAAGAGAAAGGCAAGGAAGTTTATAGCGGGTTTGCGACAGGACCTCCGGCATGGGCACATGGGGCATAATTATGTTTCCTTCGCCGAAACGGTTCAAAGGGTGTTGGAACAAGAAGAGGAGTTTAAGAAGAAGGACCCGGTTGCTCTGAGGGTATATATGGGCCAAGGATCCGGAACAAACACCGGGAAGAGACCGATGGTACAAGCCGCTCCACTGGCTAGGGGGCCATTCAAGAAGCAACAGGGACCTCCTTCACAAGCACCGACGGCACCTACCACGACTCAAGCTCCGAGTGTGGCGCGATTGGCCCAATTTCCTTGTACTCATTGCGGCGGCCCAACACACAATTACCACCATTGCCGCATGAGATTAGGGCTTTGCCTCATATGTGGGAAACCGGACCACTGAGCTAATGTGTGTCCGAATAGGACTCCGGGGTATTAGAGAGGAGCACCGAGGCCCCTTATTCAAGCTCGTGCGTACACCCTCGAGGGGGAAGAACAGGATGCGGATATAGATCCCACGACCGTAGTTGAAGGTACAATTTGCATTCATGACACGAGCATTCATACTCTTTTTGATCCGGGTGCCACACATTCTTTCATTTCTTGTGATCTAGTTGCTTCTCTGTGTTTACCTGCTTTATCTGCAAATACCTGTTTTGTTGTGAGTTTGCCTTTTGGTATTAGTTTGGAGACAGAGAAAGTGGTGCAGGGTTGTTTGGTGAATTTGGAAGGAAATAAGTATTTGACGGATTTCATTATTATGCCTATGAAGAGGTACGGGGTGATTTTGGGGATGGATTGGTTGTACAGGCACCGGGCCTTAGTCGATTGTTTCGCGAAGAAGGTTATATTGGGAGGAGAATTGATTTCAGGTGTTAGTTCAAAAACAGTTCTTCTTTTGTCTTTTACCGAGGCTTTTCAGTTGTTAAGGAAAGGTGCTATGGGATTTCTTGCTTATGTTCTCAACAAGCCGAAAGATCAAATTAAGTTTGAGGATACCGAGGTCATAAGGGATTATCCGGACGTGTTTCCGGAGAGTTTGGATACCTTACCTCCGGATAGTAAAATTGAGTTTGTGATAGATCTTCATCCAGGATCAGAACCGTATTCTAAGACCCCCTACAGAATGGCACCGACAGAACTGAAAGAGTTAAAGATTCAATTGGAGAAATTATTGAAGGTTGGGTACATTCGACCGAGTTCCTCGCCATGGGGCGCTCCGGTTCTTTTCGTTAAGAAGAAGGATGGCTCGTTAAGAATGTGTATAGATTATCGGGAATTGAACAAGATGACGATTAAGAACAAGTACCGATTACCCCACATTGAAGATTTGTTCGATATTTTACAAGGATCGAGGGTGTATTCGAAGTTGGACCTAAGACAAGAATACTATCAACTCAAAATTCGGGAAGAGGACATTCCAAAGACAGGATTCAACACCCGGTACGGACATTACGAGTTCGTGGTTATGCTATTTGGGCTAACTAATGCTCCGGCAGCCTTCATGGATATGATGCACCGTATTTTTCAGCCTTATCTCGACAAGTTCGTGGTTATCTTTATAGATGCCATTCTTGTATTTTCTAGAACTCCGGAAGATCATGCTCGGCACCTCAGATTGGTATTGGACACATTAAGGGAGCATAGATTGTTTGCAAAATTTAGTAAATGCGAGTTCTGGCTAGATCGAGTGGCTTTCTTAGGTCATATCATCTCCGGTAAAGGTATCGAAGTTGATCCTTCTAAGATCGAGACAGTGTTGCAGTGGCAGAGTTCGAAAACTGTATCAAAAGTGCGAAGTTTTCTGGGTTTGGCAGGTTACTACAGCAGATTCGTCAAGGATTTTTCAAAGATTGCCGCCCCACTTACGGAATTGACGAAGAAAGATGTGAAGTTTGATTGGGATGAGTCATGTGAGGCTTGTTTTCAGCTGTTAAAGGAAAAATTAACGACTACACTGGTATTGGTACTTCCGGAAGGAACCGAGGGATATACAGTTTACACAGATGCCTCAAAAGAATGCTTGGGATGTGTCTTGATGCAACATGGAAAAGTGATTGCCTATGCTTCAAGGAAATTGAAAGATCATAAACAAAACTATCCCACACACGATCTCGAACTAGCGGCAGTAATCTTTGCATTAGAAAAATGGAGACACTACCTCTATGGAGTTACGTTCGAGATTTTCACCGACCACAAGAGCCTCCAATATTTGTTTTCTCAGAAGGAGTTAAACAAGAGGCAGAGGCGTTGGCTAGAATTGATTGAAGACTATGATTGTACAATCAAGTATCATCCGGGCAAGTCCAACGTGGTCGTAGATGCGTTGAGCAGAAAGGCTAGCGTGTCAAGCGTTAAAGGGAAAACAGAAGTTGAGAACGAGTTAGAACTAGTGAAGATCAAAGCTCGTGTTTTCAATATTTCCATTCGACCGATTCTTCAAGAGAGGTTATTTGAGGCATAGAGATCCGATCCTCAAGTTCAGAAATTGGCACAGAGAGCTAGAACGGACCCGGAAGGTCCATTCGGATTTGATGATACCGGGCTTCTAAGGTTTAAGACTAGAGTGGTGGTGCCAGATGAATTGAAATGACTCATTCTTGAAGAAGCTCATCGCTCGACCTATTCAATACATCCCGGGGGTAACAAGATGTATAAGGATCTAAAGCAATATTACTGGTGGAATGGACTGAAATGGGATGTGATTAATTTCGTGAAGCATTGTTTGAATTGTCAGATTGTAAAGGCTGAACTTCAGAAGCCATAGGGTTGCTTCAACCATTACCTATTCCGGAATCTAAGTGGGAACAGATTGCCATGGATTTTGTTTCAGGATTACCAAGAGCAACGGGTGGTTTTGACGAAATCTGGGTGATAGTGGATCGTCTTACCAAATCAGCTCATTTCTTAGCTATTCGGATGTCGGATAAGGTTCAGAAATTAGCCAAGTTATATTGTAACGAGATCGTCAGACTTCACGGGGTACCCAAGAGTATAGTATTTGACTGAGATCCGAGATTCACTTCTAAGCTTTGGCGAGAACTTTAAGGAATTCTAGGATCGCAACTACAGTTCAGTACGGCATTGCATCCTCAAACAGACGGACAATCAGAACGGTTAATTCGGTATTTGGAGGATATGCTTAGAGCTTGCGCCTTGGATTATCAGACTTCGTGGCACGAGCAATTGCCTCTTATTGAATTCGCATACAACAACAGCTATCGAGAATCAATAAAGATGGCGCCTTATAAAGCTCTTTACGGACGTAAGTGTAGGTCACCGTTGTTCTTTGATCTAGAAGAGTGGAATTGGACCAAGCAAGAAGGGGTGAAACGAGGAGAAAAGAAGGAGCAACCTTCTAAGGCCATCCAAGATGCTATTGATAAGATCCAAGTGATAAAACAACGGATGTTAGCGGCTCAGGATCGTCAGAAAAAGTATGCCGATCGTTGAAGGAAGGATCTAGAATTCGAGGTTGGAGACAGAGTGTTCTTGAAAGCATCGCCTCGAAAAGGGATTGCAAGGATTGGTAAAGGCGGGAAGTTGAATCCGAGGTATTTAGGGCCGTTTGAGATTTTGGAGAGGATTGGAGATACGGCCTATCGCTTGGATCTACCGCCGAATATGACCGGATACATAATGTTTTTCTTGTGTCCCAGCTTCGTAAGTATTACCGTAACGAATCCGAGGTCTTACCGCTGGAGCAGTTTGAGGAAACCGAGTTTGAACTGAATCTTAACTTTGTTCAGAAGCCGATCCGGATTTTGGATAAGAAATTTCAGGAATTAAGAAATCGGCGATTCCCACTCGTTAAGGTTTTATGGAGAAGTGACCAATTTGAGGAAGCAAAGTGGGAAACGGAGGAAAAGATGAAGAAATTTTACCCCGAGTTATTTCCGGTTGAGCAAGAGAATTCGAGGATGGATTCTTCTTAAGGGGGGTAGGTTGTAACGCCCCGGATTTTTATCCGTACAGGCTAGCTTACGTGGCATTATTTGTGCATATGAATTTATATTTATTTACGTATCTCATTATTTATTTTGTTTTATTCTAATCTCTTGTGAGTTTGTGTTATTTATTTGAACTTGAATTTGAATATGTGTTACTATTTTGTGTCATGATAGTGTCTATGTGTTCGTTATATGTTTTGGACATCGTTTGAACCTTCAAAACCAACCTGGAACCTTAACTTATTACCCTAACCCGCCTGAAATGCCCTACCCACTTCCATGACCCATAACTCTCTCTATACTTGGCCAAATGGAGCAAGGGTTGAACCCACATTCCCCTCACATAATACCCTATCAGTTATGATCCATTTCATTTTAACTTAAACATCCAAACCCTGCCCCAAAGCTGAAGAAATAGGCCCCCAAGAGAAGAGAAGGAAAAAGTGCTATTCACCTTCTTCCCCAAGTGATCATCACCTTCATCTCTTGTCTTCTTATACTTGTGAGTGTGGTTTGTTTCACGGCATGATCTCCTCTTTCTTTTAAGTTATAACATGCATATTATTACCATGATTTACTTGAGATATGGATATGTGCTTTGATATGAGGGTTTGAACCCAATTTGTGCGATCATGCTTGTGACTTGGGTTCCTTTGAGTTTTATGTGTGGGAATTGATCATTCGAACTTCCTTTATACTTGTATGGATCCTTATTACTTGGTAGTTGGAGAATCATGACTTGCCATTAATGCATTTTGTATGAATTTTTTGAGAAATGTTCATATATGCCATTTTCATGCCTCATTTCTTACTTGAGCTTGATTCTTAGCATGTGTAATTGATTCTTGCAATGTTTTTAATGCATGTAATGTGTTTGTTGAGACAAGAAAACTGTTGTGGTGAATTTGGGATTGAACCCCTGTTTTCCCGAAAGTTTTTTGCCAGAAAATCCAGGCCAAACGGGTATTTGGCCTCCTAGTTATTTTTGTAAACGCCCGTTTGGTTTGGCGCCTTTTTCAAAAGTGTCTCTTTCAAACGCCCATTTGGTTTTCATGAACAAACATGAAACTGGCGTTTGGAATGACAAATCTGTCACAGAAGGTTTTTGAATGCCCGTTTGGTGTTTGCATTGATTTTGCAAACGGGCGTTTCGGAACCTAAATTTTGTTACAGACGCAACTTGAACGCCCGTTTGGATTTTCTTTGAAAACATGAAATGGGCATTTGGGAAGCCAAATTTGGGCACCGAGACATGTCAAACGGGCGTTTGATATTTGTTCTGAAAAGCCAACGCCCTTGTGAGATGCTGCTGTAAGTTTTTGAGTTTTTTGAATTTTGCGGTTCAATTCCTTTGACCCCTAAATGCTTTGATATGTCCTTTTTATATGTTTTTAAGCATTTCTTTAGCTTGTTTTGATACGTGCGACCTTTGCATGTATGAGATGCGTTTTGGGGCTTGATTATGTGTTGATATTGGAATTAATGTGATATGATTGTGCATGAAATGAATCGAATGAGCAAGAATGATCGAGAACGATGGAATGATACGTGATTACATTTACATGACCTTATTTGACATCATTTGCATCTCATGTCATATGCACGATGTTGCTGTACGTCATATTTGGTCCTCATGTGTTCACTTCACTTTCTTTGCACAGATACCGGACCCGTTGGTGGCGAGGGCAAGTTCTAGCTCCTTGTCGTTCTTTTTAGCTTTTGGGTAAGGTGGGTTTCTCTTCTACTAGGTAAATCGACCCGATAATATCCCTTATGTGCAAGTTTTAAGCCAAAAAACTATATATATGTATCGAGTCGTTTTTGTGTCAAGGATTTCAATGTTAAGCCTTTTTCTTGTTTAAAGCTCTACCAAAATGTTTGGCGAGAAATGATTGCATGAATATCACGAGGCCCAGGGACTTAGTGTGCGAGGCCATTTGGGAAGGCAAGGGCCGACGGTGGTTCTCTCACACTAGTTCCACCGCATGTAGGACGAAATGGACTTTGCTAGGAGGTTTGGCAAAGAAATGCTAGTCGGGCTTTTGGGGATTCATGTACCCCAATAGCCATTATGAATGGATGGTCAGGTCTTGCAAATCTGCCTGTCACCCGGAGAAGGAGGAACGTGCGGGAATGCCGGTGGCTCGGATTGCCCAAACGTGTAATGTCATGAATGAATGTGCATGAAAGATTTAAATGCATGAATGAATTGAATGTTAATGAACACACACGAGAAGGAGGTTGGATTGTACACGGCCACTCGCCGGGCCATGAATGACCGATTGTTAATGAAATTGATTGTTATAATCCCGTTGTTGCTTTATTTCTTACCCGCTTGGGAAATTTATTATAAAACTTCAATTGGGATTATAGCTTTCATGAACGTGTTTAAATTCCGCGATATTATATTATATGCCCTGTTTTATACCCACCAATCCCTTTTGGATTGAACCCGGTTTTGTTTCAGTTTTCTACGTGCAGGTCGTGTTCTTGCTAGGCGGGAATATAAGTCTAGAGAGTCTTGCATTCGGGTCTAGCATGTTGGTTTTGTTTTGTACACACACTTATCATATTATTTTGCTTATGTATTAATCGAACGCAATTATGTTCTTGAGGCTGCGAAGGCCATGCTTATGTGAATATTGTATGTTTTGGAGCCCGTGGCTCACTATGAATATCTTATAAATTGCTTTCGCTTTTACATTGTATTGGTTTGATCTTGGATCCTGGTTATTAATTGGTTTAAGGGTTAGCCCGCCTAGCATAACGAGTGTGTGTGCGTGTCCCCGTTCACCGTGATTCGGATTCGGGCATGGACTCCCATTTCATGACCGGGTCGGGGTCTCGGTGCGGGGGATGTGATGTCTAGCGCTCGGGTGTTACACTAATTGCAAGGTAAGCCCCTAAATTCCAACTATAAATAGCCTCCAAGAGCAACACAAAAATCACACCAAAAACTCCCAACATCTCTCTCACTCTCGGCACTCTCTCTCTCTTCTAGGCTAAGGTGTGTGTTTTTTTAATTATTTCATGATTTATATTATTTTTTTAATATATTATGAATTATGGTAGCCTTAGATTTAATTAAATTATGCTTTAGGAATTTTATTTTTAATATATGTGCTAATTATGCTAGTATTATGAATAATGTGAATTCATATATGAATTTAATTTATTTTAATTCATGAATTATGATATGATATATTATAATCATGTATTTAAGTATTTATGGTCTCATTAGTTTAAAATCATGCCAAGAACAATTTATCTAGAATTAATTTTATGAATTAGATGACTTAAAGTACTACAATTAGGTTAAATGTTATGTTATGAACATTAAATTGGTTAGGCATGATCATGAACATAAATGAACACATTCGTAAGTCTAAGAACATGTTCTTGGTGTTCTTGGAGCCCTATATGTGCACGTGTGATAGTGTGGGTGTCTGTGTGATTAAATTTGTGTTATAAAGTGTTTACTTATTAGAAAATTGAATAGTAAATGTTGTCAATAGTAATTTTGACTTTTTGGTCAACCCAAAGGCTGAATATTTCGAAAATAATAATAAAATAATTATAAAATTTATTTTGGAATTTAAAAAAAATTTACCCGAATTTTCCAAAAATCGATAAATTGTGAACTATTTTCAAAATGTGACCTACATTGCCCAATTAAACCCTAGAAATTATTTCTGATGGTGTCGGAAATGGTTTAAGGATGAAACCAGCACCAATTCATTCTCTATTTGTGTTTGTGTGCAAGGAAGACCATCATAGGCAAAGGGCCTCAGGAATCGGGTTCCCAAAGAGCATGGATTTTACCAGCTAGGGTAACACCTTAGTGAAGAAAGTGAAGTTGTATGGAGCTTGAATGTGCAGTAATGGGGTTTTCCAGTTCAGCGTTTCGTGTAGGAAAAGAATGCGTTCTCTGTAGTGAGGATTGCTTGGGGAAGAAGGAGTGTGGTCCTTCTCTTTATAGGTTAAGGATGAGGTTATTTAGGTAAAATCAACCCTGTGGTCCAGGAGTAGTGTCGCCCTAGACACGTGTCGAAACATGAGAGCTTGACAGCGACAGGTACGTGTCTTATCACCTTTTGGTCGTTATCCCTGGTTACTGTGTCAGAGGTGGTTGGGCGATCGATCCTTCGATCGTAGAGAAGGGGTCTTCGGTACTACACGAGCATTGGGACGCTCAAGATAGGGTCCCTTGATAAGAGATGCAAAGGGTTGTTTTTACAAGCGATGAGGTCCCGATGGATGATCCTCGAGGGATGGGTCCTCATGGGAGAATAGCTACTAAGAGAGGTTGGCTACAAGGATAAGGCTGGGCGATGCCACCAGCCATACGTATCCGAGCGTCAAGGTAATCTTATCTTGGGATAGTGAAAGGAATCTTCCGCGATCACGCCACGTGTACGGTGGGGATCCGAAAGTATTTTGGGTCCATCATTTGCCCCCCAAATCTTGCAGTGTGATCTTCGAGCGTACTGTGGAATTCTAAGAGCCAACGAGCGACTCTAGGGAGATTACAGAGCCAAAGCCTTGACATTTGTTGCAACATGGAGAGCGTCCCTGTAACGGACAACTTCTGATGAGCATTAAATGCCATCTTGTCCAGGTTACTTTACTGCAGGCGCATTTAATGCGACGTGGGTGCATGGGCACGTGGATCTTGGATGTCGTGGGGCGGTTACCAAAAGCAGAATGGTTTCCAACGCGAGAATGATTGCGTTTTGAAAATCTGAGATCCCCTTACCGTATAAATAGGGATTCTCCCACACTTTGTCATTTTTCACGCATCCAAAACTCTAAAAGCATATACATTCTTCTGCAAGTCTTGCGATTTTCTGCAACTCAGGCGAAGCTTTCTTCCCGTTTTCAAACTAAGGTAATCATCTATCGGATAGTGTTCTCTGCTAACAGTAGAGTAGATTGTGGGCGAATTTGCTTGTTAGTCGTAGTGTGGGATTATTAGGTTTTAGATTTCCCTTTCTGAGATATTTTCTGATAACGGTTTCAAGAACCCCATGGCCGGAGCAAGTCCTCCAAGTAATTCTGTTGTGAATGAAATGGTTGAGGAGATTGAAGAAATGTCCCCACACGTTACTCCTCTTCATAGAAGTAGGAGTGTTCCGGCGGTGACCCCTGACAGGAGGGTGACCCCGCTTCAGAGAAATGGGAGTATTCCACTGGCGGTTCCGTCAAGGAGTGCGGTGTATGACAGCGAGGGAATTCCGGTAGCGCTGCCGGTGGCCAGCACAAGCGGTGTGGGCGCTGATGAAGAATTGAACGCCGCAGTTCGGGGTATGAGTGAGGAAAACCCTGAGAACGTTGATGAGCTCTTTCAACAATTAGACAATGCTGAGTTGATGATCCGACAAAGAGAGAGGGTGCTCCTAGTGACAAATTCGGCAGTTAGACCCCAAGATCACAAGGTAACCGTCGCAATGACACTTGACGAGGCGGGAACTTCCGGGCAAGTGGAAGAAGAACTCTCGAGGAGGAGAAAGAAAGGAAAAGAACCCCCCACCAGAGTGCGAGGGACGAGCCCTCATAAGACCGACAAACCTCCAAGAGAAATCAAATCCACCATGACGCAAGAGGAGATTTATAGGCTGTTGGAGGACACGTATTGGCCCTCGAATCTGTGGGTCCGCACAGCTGGTGAGGATGAGAGGGCGGATGACCCTCTAGAGGGGTATATGACGGTATATCGAGACGTCATCTCTTTAGGAGGGTTGAGGTTCCCTATCCCTCAAGAGGTGAGGGACATTGTGAGCTACCTGGACCTATGCCCCCGCAGATTCTTCCAAACGGGATAGGTCTTATTAACTGCTTCGTGGCACTCATAAAGGCATCTGGACAGGAACCTTCGCCGTCTAATTTTATCAAGCTATTCCAGGTGGCCAAGTCCTCACGCTCATCGCCTCAAGCTGGATTCTATTACGTTTCGTCCAAAAGATTCATGAAGATCATTAACTCCGCGAAGGATTCCCTGGGCGAGACATGAAAGAGCAAGCTCTTCTTCGTTAATAGGCCAGATGAGATGTTTGGGGTTTCGAAGATGTGGGTGGCGCACGGTGATGGCCCTCTGGTGAGGCATAGATCCCCGGCCCCAGCGCTCGAGGGATGGGCCAGGAGTTTGACTTACGCCATGAAGAACCTGAAGAATAACTTTGAAGGAAGAATCCCTATTCCGTTTTGGACTTTCAATGCATCCACAATTGGTGGAGAATCCTCCCATGGAAGTCATGGAGGCCGATGGTTAGATTTCTAGGACTAACCCTTTACTAACTTGCTAACCCCCGAATTCTGCTGCCCGTACTTAGAATTTTTCCCTTGTTCTGCTAGAATTTTGCTTTATTCTCTTTTGACTGTTGAGCTAACGCTCGCCTCCTATTGTCTCGATGCAGTGATCGAAGTATTAATGGCAGGAAGGGCATCTTCCCAGGTTATAGCCCTGATGAAGGCTCGGTCCGCGAGCGCCACAGTTGAGGAGAACCCTCAGATCCCCACTCCTTCGGCGGCCCCTACAGTCGAAACCCAGAATAACCAGGAGGTTCCACCGGCCACGGTGGCCACCGAGGGTCAGGATACTGCTACTGATCCCTCGGGAAAAAAGAAAAGGAAACTGGTGAAGGTGGGTGCGACGGCCGAGAAGACGCCCCGAGGCCCTGCGTCGGGGGCGGTAATCAAGGAAGGCGGTGGCGGACGCTCGCACCCTTCGAAGAAGTACCGACGGATGATTGATCCAAAACGAGTAACAGGAAAGGGTAAAAAGGTGGTAGTGGGTCCTGTAGAATTTGATGACGGCTACACATCCTCTTTCGAGGAGGAGAAATTTTGGCAGTTCGAGCGTTAGGGTGATGCTCGTTACGAGAGGGACGAGAAAGATAGGCCCGTGTTGATGAAGAGCAGCTTGACCTCCCAGCTAATCAGTGGAGGGGTAATGGACCAGGTCCAGTTCACGGGCGATCATGCCTCTATGAATGTGCAGCCCATTGAGGAGGTTTTGGCGGAGGCGAGCCATGCTTTAATAGCAGTAAGGCCCCTTCCCTCCTTAAGCTCTCATTGATGTGCATATTTAAGCCCTTATAGAATTTTCCGCTGACTCAAAGATCTTTTGTGCAGAGGGTTCTCCCGAGAATGAAAAATATGAAAATACGGGCCGAAGCTTATGCCAAGCGTAAGACCCATTATAAGAGGCTTGTGAGGGTCAACAATCCGGACTCCCTGAAAAGGCAAATTTTGGACTTGAACGGCGAGGTTTGAACCCTGCAAGTCTCAGTAAAAGACAAGGAGCTTGCATCCTATCCCTTGAGCAGAAGCTCAAAGATCTGGGAGATAAGCACAAGAAGGACTTCGAGGAGTGGAAGAAGAGGGAGGAGCGATACAAGAAAGAGGCTGCCGGACGTAAGGTGAGGCTCGAAGAATTGGCTAAGAAGGTCGAGAAGGTAGAAACCCGATCACTGGCCATCGAACTGAGGGCCGGAAAGGAGGCCACTAGGAAGTTCGTGTGCACTAAGGCGTTCGATTTCCTGGCCAACTTGCACTGTATCATTTCGACTCAAGCCTTCTTCTGGAAGGGGATAGGGCAGCTCATCAAGCTAGGTTTGGCTCCAGCTACCACTCGTGATCATCCTCAACTGGACATGGCGAAGGATGAGAATCTAGAAGAATTCCAGGAGTCGGCGGCAAGGTTTCCGAGGAGGATATGGCCGAGCCAGATTATGCAGAACTTGTGTATACCATGCAAGCAGAATTTCTAGCCACCAACATGCCTCCTGGAGGAAGGGTGACGCTCGATGGGGAGAGCCTTTGAACGATGGGGAGAGCCCACTCCATTGGCCATTGCTCCTCCAGAGCCAAAAGGCCCCTTTGCCAATGCTCAAGTTGATCCTTCCAACGCTATAGATGCTGATGTTCCCAACGCTCACAGTGCTAAAGCCTCCAATGCTCCTGCCTCCTAACTTTTTGTTCTTAGCAATTTGCTTTTCCTGTACTTAGAACAATTCCCTTTTGTGAAGACGTAGTCTATTGACCACTCATTGGAATTTTTGTCACTTTGTTTTTCTGGATGAATGAAGACTTTTTTCATTGTCTGAGTAATTGTCTGTCTTTGTTTCCATGCTTGCCTGTATTTGACTGTTTGTTTATGTTCTTTGAATAATGCATGCTTTGATAAATTGATCATAATTCCGCGAGTAGTTCTTAAGGGCACGAGGGAGCATCCGTAGGAGGATTTCCCAGGCTAGATGAACATAAGAAGTCCAAAATATCTATAATAAATGCCAAGTGTAGAAAACCTTAAGAGTTGTACAGATAACTCAAGTATTTGTTGACCCTAAGTGACTTGAACTTGGGAAATACTAGTAATCTCGCTTAAGTATCACTGAGGGAAATAATCCGTCATAAGGGGGTAATCCACCAAAGGGTTGCAGGCTTTAGGCTGGGGTATGACCCTCGAACCTGTTCGCTCGTGCTTTTTGCCCCCTGAATCCGCCCGATGGAGAGGGATTAGTGTGGG
>JBBMKE010347330.1:0-13233 GCA_037834125.1 Lippia alba | reverse complement strand
AATTACATCACTTTGACACGTAATTCGTATAATCATATATCATATAAATGCATAATTAAAGGAATCGAAAACACGCACTTAAGGTCACACACGTCATACCTGTACGAATGAACGATCGGGGCGTCACATTATCAGTAATCAGTGAGCATGAGGAAGGTCTCTTTTCTGGAATTCGATAACATAAGTATATGCAACAACCTCGCCGAAATTTTTTTGTTTATTAACTCATCTTTTAGTTTTTCAAGTTTTGCTCTAAAAGCTCAAACCACTAAATCTGGCCTATTTTGGGGTATCTCATTGTCAAGTTTTTTTGCTGTTATTTCTGGCCAGTTATGATTGCAAGTGATCGTTAGAAAAATATCAGGCTTTCCATACTTTTGGACTAAGGTCATTGCATCTAAGTATCTCTTATGCATATCTCTACGACCTCCTATGAACGATGCTGGGATGAAAATCCTTTGACCAATTTTTCTTGGATCATTTTCACCATGTATACCTAAATAATCAACTATTCCTTCAAGGGATTCTATCCGAGCATTTTTTTATTTTTGTTCAACACGAAAGTAATCAAGTCGTTGTGTTTCAACTTTGATATACATATCATTCAAGTATTATTGGAAAAGTCTATCTGAATGTAGTAATGTAGACCGGTCGCCTTCACGAATCTGAATCCTGTGGCAATAGCATTCTCGAGCTGAAATATTTGCCCGTGATTTAGGGAGTTTCTTAATACCTTTGTGAAAGAGAAGAACTCTGAGAAAGATTCTAAAACTAAAACAAAAAAAAATTATTAGGGAGGAAAGAATACAGGCTTCATCTTTAGCAAGCAACAAAGCAGTAGCTGAGGAGGCATTTTTTGGATCAGCTAAATAATTACTGTCGCAAGAGCATAGTCTTTTTTTTCTAGCATTGATTTCAGAAGGATTCCTTCGGGGTATACCAACATGTCATCCAAGTTGGCCAAAAGGAAATAGCGACGGATATTGCAACGGGTCATAGCATCCATAATAATATTCAATTTTTTGACTTTGATCAGATTTTGTATAGACTCTAATATCGCGAGGCTGTGATTCTGCTGACTGGTCAGAGTCTTTCCAAATTGCTGCAACTTGTTGAATCGTGGGGATATTGTATACACGCTGATCTAAAGAGGATTAGCATGGAGAATTATTTGACACTCGTTCAAATCAACTCTCTCTTAAATTTTGGAAGAACGTCGAGTATGGATTTACCTACAAAAGTTTCATGACCATTTCGATTAATTCTTTGTTTAATTTGTCAGACACCGCTAAACGATTGGTAACCTCATTTTCTACATCATGAAAATATAGTTGTAAATTTGTTCTTTTGCCTTCAGAAGGAATGAGGTCGTTAATGAAGTGGTAAACTTGTCCCTGAACTCTGAATGTATAAGCATTTTTATGATTATGGCAAAGTTCTTTGTCATATTTAACTCCGAACGAAGTGAATACAAAAGTATTGTTGTATGTACGAGAGTGAGCTTTAAAATGTATAGAAAGTTGAGAAGTACCAAGGAATAGATCCCGCAGGTCATCTGGAACATCGATTGGAGAAAGCGAGACCTGACCGTTTGAACAACAGAAACCTGGTGGCTCTTTATGAAATCTAACTGCACCACAATATGGACAAGGTAGCACATTCGGTAAGCACCATGGCTGATCTCTGATATTTGAAAGGCGACGAAGGCCGAATAGTTTTGAATTTGAAGAATTAATATCCCCTGTAGTTGAGATACTCACTACGTCGGACACTTTGCAGCAGTAGGAAAAGAAGTAAGAAGAAAAAAAAAGTGTAAGCTAAGTGGTCTCCGAATCTTAAAAAAGAAAATAATAAAGTATACATTATTTTGATGTGATTTATTAAGTTATTACCATATGTCGGGTTGCTATCTTTATCTTCAGGAAGTTCAAAGACAACTGGAATATCTATCAAAGTTGAATCTGCAAATGCTAAAGAGCAAGGGGAGTCATTTTCCGCTGTCCCATCCAAATGATCTAAATGTTGGGGCAGGTTGGCATTTGCAGCTGAACGGAATTTAGAGGGACCAGCAGTGTCTCGGGAATTAGAAGTCCCCAAGGAGGCAATCTCTGCGGGGGATAATTTTCGGATGAAATTTTTTTCTAAACTCTTCTCTTTTTTTCAGTAGGTAGTTTACTGTAAGCCTCGCGGCGTGCCGCATTATGTTGGTTGTGATTATACATTTTATGAGGTTGTGTGTCTGCGCTTTTGGCAGCCTTCTTTTGTTGTTTGTAGGACAACTATAATTTTGCAAATAAAATTAAATGAAATTGGGAATGGTATAACAGTGCAGATGCAGTTTGGAAACTAAGGGTGATCGAGGATATAAATAAAGCCTTAATACAGTGGTATCAAGAGGAGAACCAAAAATAGAATAAACATATTAATAAATTGGATGAAGAATATGTATAAATAAACATACTGGACAACTAAAAATGAGGAATAACAAAAAGATGTAAATAATAAGAATGATAATTGGAAAGAAAGCGGATGTAATGAAAGTGGCATACATAAAAACACAAAAATAAAAACTATAAATGTGGAGATACTAGACCTGTAACGATGCTGCAGTACTCAAAGTGGTGTCGGTGGAGACCTCAGTCGTGTGCAAAGCTGTGTAAAATCAATGTTAACTAATATTAGAAAAACAAACGTAAGCATTTTTTTTTTTTTTTTGATAAATAAAGATAGCAAAAAACGTACACACAATGAGGAAGAATATTTACATGGTCAAAGCAAGGTAATACAAATGGTGCACGTGTTTCTTCATACAATGCATGAACAGAATACTTCATGTTTATTAAACAAACAATATAGATGTAGCCAAGTACTACAGTTTCAGAAGTAGACAACATATTCACATAATATGTAGGAATGGAAGCAATTGTTCATTATAATTAAACAAAGTACACATATAGTGAGCCGAGGAGAGGTTAAGTTGAATCATTTCTGCTTTTGTGCAACACAAATTCCAAATAAACTATTTATAATTATGAGAAAACTTTAAAACTGCCCACATAACCCATATTTTGCAAAGAGGCGGCCTTTGCTTAGTAATCTTTGAGGAGATGTGGTTCATAGAGAGAAAACCTTAGTTTTACTAACTAAACAAGAAAACTATACAAAAATAATTCATTTTCAGCAACAAGCAAGAGAGTAAGCGAATGTGTAAGAATGAAATGACCATTTCTTTATAATTAGAAAGTCTTCTTAACATATTGTCTTATTTATTAAGCTGAAATACCCAACTAAATATGTATATATAAATATGATAGTCCATATCTTGTAAGGAGTCGACCTTTACTGCAGATTCATTAGAGAAATATGGTTCCATACAAAGAAAATGGAATGTAATTAGGGAATGCAGTTTTCATATATGAAAACACAAAAATAAAAGCCGTAAATATAAAGATAACAAACCTGTAGCAACGTTGCAGTACCAGGAAATAGGCTCGATCGAAACTTCGAGGCTCAGTAAAAACTTCAATCACATGAGCAGCTGTATACAGTAAATGTAAACTAATATTAGGGAGCAAAACTTATGCAGTTTTTGTTCATAAATAAAGATTTCAGAAAATACAATAAGATGAGAAATAATATTTACATGGCCGAAAAGCAAGGTACTACATTGCATGTGTTGCTCTATGCAGTACATATAGAAAAGATGTAAGTTTCATCAACCAAGCTTGAAGAAACAAGAAAAATACTTCAATCTCATGAACACGCAAGAGAGTAACAAACTATGTAGAGACGAAGGCATTGTCTCCTCTATAATTTAATAAAGCACTCTTTACATATTGCTTCTTTTATTCATCCGAAATTCCCAGGAAAATTTGTATAATTTCCAGCAAACTTTAAAAAATGTGCATGTAATCCATGTCGTAATCCATATCCTACAAACAGTCGGCCTTTCCGAAAGAGTCTTTGAAGTGATATAGTGATAATCGAAACAGTTAAGTTTCATAAACCAAAAAACAACAGCCTAGCCAAATACATCAATTTCATCAGTAGGCAGAAGATCCACATTGCAACTCAAGATATCAGAAAATATAAAAAGAACAACGAATAATATTTACATGGTTAAAAGGCAAGGTAATATGAAAGGCTTTCGTGTTTCTTTATATAAAACATGGGCAGAGTACCTCAGGTTCACTAAACAATCAGTAGAAACCTAGCAGAATACTTCAGTTTCAGCAGCAGACAACATATTCACAGAATATAATGCTTAGGAATCAAATCAGTGTTTTTAAATAATTTAACAAAGTGCAGTTGACATATCACTTCTTTTAGTCATCAGAAATTCCCAACAAAATGTTTATAATTAACAAGAATCTTAAAAACTGCTTACATAACTCATATCTTGCAAAGAGTCGGCCTTCTCTCAGTAATCTCCAAAAAGATTTGGCACATAGAGAGAAAACTTTAGTTTCATCAACCACAGAAGGAAAAAACCCAACAAGTTCGAATCCAAAAATTTTATTAAAAAAACGAAATAAATTTTTTGGAACAAACAATGGTTGGCAAGCAAAGCAAAACTTTGATTCTGCAGCAATTCGAAAACTATATGTAGGAAATCATTGATCACCCGCTGTTCCTAAACAACTATGTGTAACCATCCAAATAAGAATCATCTGAATTATGCTTACAGGCATATCAGACAGTAGCTGATGTTAGTAAAATGATATAAAAGTACAAATAAAGTTTGAAAATGATGGGTGATCGAGAATATGAATTGAGGCCTTAATACGGCAGTATGAAGGGAGAAATGAGAAATAGAATGAATCTGTAAATAAATTACATGACAAATTAGCAAAAACTCTGTCAATAACACAAAAGTGTGACAATACAGCAGACAATTATTTATTTATTATTCAACTCTTTGAGTTAATAAATCTAATTCAACCAAGACCAAAAACCATAAAAACAAAATTTGTTGCTCCAGTTACCACTGTTAGTTAAGCTCTCGATTTTCTTCTTCCTAGCAGCCTGTAGTTCTGTTGCCACAGAAACAGAGAGAGTTAGAAAAATATTGCAATTCAGCCTCCATACTATGCATGATGATAGTATATTCAAAATAGAAGACAACAATTCAACAAAAAAAAATTCAGCTTCCAGCCTAAATAACCGATTAGCCCCAAACTCATCAAAAAATTCTATGAAATTTTAGTCATTAAGAAAAACTTTATGAATCTGAACAAGAGTTGAATGAAGATCTTAATTTTCCAATTTTCCATAAAATAAAATAAATGAGCTTGACATCCAATGAACCCACTTTTTCAGCCCCCAAAAAAAGATAAACCATAAAACCATGTCGAAAATGAATTATCAATGGAGCATACTTGAACATATGCATAGAGAAACTACCGGGAGCAAAATAGAAGACAACTACCAGAAAAGTAGGACACAAAATTACAGACATGCAAGTAAAGAAATAAGAAACAAATACAATTCCTTGTCGGAGAAGAGCAGAAATCGTTTACGATAGCCGCAAAACTTCCGAAATTCAAGTAAATTGACAACATAAATTAACAAAACTTGCAAATACACGTACCGACGACTTCAATTTGTGGTCATTCGCAGCCAGTCCGCAATATATGAAGGCGCCCAACTAAAACTAACATGAAATTGTTAGAGGTTGTCAGGGATGGAAGCTCGAGATGCTGAAAAGAATCAAAATATTCGACCAATTTCAAGTAAAAAAGAGAGAGTTGTTTAATTGTGCGGAGAAGAAAACCGTTGGGGTGAGAAAGCGACACGTATAAGATAGCCCATGCCATCCCGAGGGCTTTCATTGGAGGAAAAACCAACCTGGAGAGTAGATGACGTGGCAACAAGTGGAGAACACTTCGCAAACGTCCGGTTAGGAAGAAGAAAGAAGTACAGTAAATGACAAATTTAGCTTACCAATCTCGTGTGTAATTCGGTCAAGGAGTCAAAAAGGCATTTAGGCAACAAATATATTACATTAATATTTGGTGAAGGCTACAAAAAGGCAATTGGGCACAGGAATATTGCATTAAATAAATATTGCACTAATATTTAAAGGGCTGGGATAAGGTGCAGCTGTTAGGAGAATTGTAATTGTAGGCTTGGTTGTATGCCTGAAATCAAACATCGGCTCTTATATATATGTTAAATAAGTTTGTTTAAATAATATAAAACTGTCTAAAGTATAATCACCGAAACAGCTATCAAATTTCGACTTCTATACAAATCAGTCGGGCTAATTTAAAACTTGCAATCTAAATTTGGTTGAAACAAAAAAAGCGAGAAACAAAAGAGAAATTTTAAATTCTCCTACAAATTTGGTCAAAAAATTTTTTCAATAATATTTTTTTTTAAACTCAAACCCTCAAAAGGGAATATTAATGAAGATCAAGAGGAACAATAACAAAACATACAAGGAATAACAGGAAAATTAACGCCGGCCGAAGCCGCAATTCCAATAGATTTGTGAGTTATTATATTAACATCACGCCTAGTAAAAGAAATAGACTCCTTCAAGTTGAAGATCCGATCTGGGTGAAATTCCGCAGCCGCCTTTTTTCCGGATTGAAAAGATCATATAACTTGGCCTACAGCAGATAACTCGGTCAAAAATTTCCTCGGAGAATTATAGAACATAATATAAAAGAACCTAAAGAAACTAACTAAACTTCCATACGGAGGGGACAAAACTTCCATACGGAAGAGATAAAACTTCCATACAAAAGAATTGAAAGATAATGTAAAAGAACAAAAATGCAAACCTCGCAAACCTTGCAGCTGATCTCGACGAAATAAATCTGAACTATCGATCGAATAAAATTGAATCATCCGGCGGTGGAGTAATGATAGTATTCTCCACCGCGGATTAAAACTTCAAGTCTTGAATTTGAATCACATAAATTAGGGTTTTAGCAAAGAGTCAGAGAGATAGAGAAGAGTTTTTTAGAAAAGTGGAGTTATGTGATTCTAAATTTGTTTAATAATTTTTCAATAATATTTAAAAAATTATATAAAAAGGATCAAATCTTGCAACCGACTCCAATAGCAAATTTAGTTGCAATACGATAAAAACAAATAATTATAAATGTTTAAATTTGTGAAAAACTAAATAAATATTTTTCTCGCAAACAAATTCTTCTTATTCTCTGGTTCTCCTCCTTAGCTAAAAGACCCTCTAATTTTTTTCTATATTCCCTCTCCAATAGTACTAGATCAACGTCATCTTCACACACTAATCTTTGCCACCCCCGATCATACGGTCCATCGACTTCCACCTCCCTCTATGCTAATCCGCCCCTTCCAGCCTCCGCCTCTCCCGCAACCCCTTTCCCGCACCTCCACCACCGCACCACGTTGTAGGGCCCCTTTTCCCCACCTTAGCTCCATTTCCAAAAGGTGATAAGAAACTGAGATTGATGAAGATAAGTAACAACCATTTCTATAAGATAAAAGTATTTTCATTCAACTACATTGTTCTGCTCAGGAGTGTAGAGACACGAAGTTTGATGAAGAATTCCAAGATTAGTAAGGATCTTCTTGAATGCTCTATTCACAAGTTTTCCATTATCACTTTGACAATTTTTAATTTTGACATTCAAATTGAGTTGTACCATCTTTTCAGAGCTGATGACTGCAACATAGGCATCAGACTTGTGTTTAAGGGCATAAGTCTAGGTATATTTTAAAAGATTACCTACAAAACATATATAGTGACGAAACCATCGAAGGAAGAAGTATTGGTTGGACCTCAAACATCGGAATTAATAAGTTCAAACGGTGCACTAATAACAAAAAAGAAAGACGATGAGACTTGGCTATGGAGCAAGAATCACAATTTATGACATTAGAAGGGCGAAACCTAATTTTTTAAGAACAATATGCATTCTTAGGGAAACGGGGTGACCAAGCCAGCAATCCATTGAGATAAAGAAACTTTTACAGAGTGGATACTAAGAGATGGTGGGGAGACATATGAGATTGGCCGGTTGGATGGAAGAGAATATAGTCCACGCTCATAAGGGTCCATGTACTTCGCTTCTTTGGTAATGCTGTCAATAATAAAAAATTCACAAACACTAAAAACGATAGTACAATTATTTTATGTGCAAATAAATAAACATAGATAAGGATCATATTAATTAATAGGACGTGAGAAAGGTTATCAAGTCTTACAGGGCGTGTGGATAAGACCCAAACCTGTGTGAGCAAATAGGGGAGATTGACCATTACCAACAATGACAGATTCTGGACCATGATATGGAGTTGGAGCCTCAATTCATAACGAGTCAGATAATATGAATCTAGGATCCAATCACTAGAGTTGTTATTATTATGTGAGCATGTATGGTTGACACGCAGTTGAGAGAAGGCTCAGTCACCACTGAACTGAACATTGAAGCGATACCATCAATTTGCTACAAAATATCCTCTATTATTATAAATTTGACATATAAGAGAATTTCGAAATGGAAAATGTTGTTCGGTAAGTTTATATGGGATTACGTTATTGCGATGATGAATGAGGAGTTTAACTCCTTTAGGGAGGGAAGTGATGGTGTGATCCATGGCTGACGACTGGAAAAGAAATGACGTAAAAAAGAATTAGAATTCTAAAAAGTTCTCTGATAACCATGATACGATGAGTCGATAACTACTCATCTAATTGCATTAGAATATTATAATATTTATGGATAGTAACTAACTACAACCATAATGACAAAAGGCTCATAAAGTATTACAAATAATATTGGGCCGCTATTGAAAACAAGTATGATATGTGGCCTCTAAATTTTGGGAGATCGGGTGTTTTGTTCTTTTATTAAGTCATTTACACTATCAAACAAATAATGGAAACTTAAAGTTTATTCATAAGGTGGCTCCTCGTCTTCAAGAGCTATAGCATGAGAGAAAAAATATTGGTCATGGAGAAAAATCTTTTACGAAAACTATTCGTGAAAAGAGAAAAGCAACTTGAGTGCAATTGAAGAACATTCCACAACCAAATGTCAAAAAAATATAGAACATAATGTAAAAAAAAGAAAATGACACAGTAAAGGTTAGTCAAGTCACCCAGGAGAAGCAAGTAAAATGCTAAATCTAATGTAGATAAAGCAGCTAAAGTTACCATCCGAGAGAGAAAGGATAAGTCTCCCAAAAAATCTAGATCATTGAAACTTGAGGAATATGCTACATCTGGAAACTGCAGGTTGCCTTGATTTTTCATGAATTGCACGTGTTTCATATGAGAACATTGGTCGTAATGGATGTTTCATTTGAATGTTTTTGCAACATTTTTTGTTGGTAAAGATACACTTGTGGCTGGAGGTATTTGAAAATGCAGACAAAATTTTTTGAATTTTGAAATATATACATATGTGTTTAACACATGTCGCACACGTCCCACACGTGCTTCACGAACGTGTAGGAACTATCCGATCAATTTCTTGATAGTGTTAGTTAATTTGATTAACCACTACCAAAACCATTATCACTTCACATTTATGTGTGTCCCTTTAGATTGATTATTCGAATAGCAAAGACCCTAATTAATAATACATGACCCCTAGCCGATTAACGAATTAAATCGAATAACCTTCCCAGTCAATGTCATACCGTAAAATATGATCTCCTGCGAAATCATCTCTCGTCAAGACCTAGGGCACGAGAATAAATAGAACCCTAATTGTCTCGTTCTTAAAGCCAATTTCATTTCATATCCATTTAATCTCGATTCAAGAAACTCACTTCTTGATCTCAATCTAACTACCTTGACCAAGGACTCCGAGATGGAATATGAACGACTTATACAATAAGAGATCTTCTTGCTATAAGAAATTGTAGGTCCTTTATTGATTTTCACATGTTTTCACGTGTCACTTTGGTAATCCCGACATAATCATAATTTAGGTGTCTCGAGCGACACCCTTTTAGACTTATATCTAAGATTGCCTAATTAACTCACATAAGACAACCATGGAATCTCAAGTCTAAGGACAACTTAATCATGACATTGACTTATTCTCATGTAGGATACTATACCTCAGTGAACTCATTCTAACAATGAGCACTATCGTGTGTTACGTATGCATTTACCATGCGCTTTGTCATCCCATGAAATAGGATGATCTTTTCTTAAGGACGCATCCGCACAAGCAAGTCTCAATCGAGTCTAATCAACACTCTCACTATTTGTAGGACTCATCGACTTGGAATAATTTCTAATTCGAGAACTTAGATCAAGGCTTGTTTCATGTGTCATTTAACTTAAATGACAAAACCCTAAAAGTTTGATGGATTACAAGGGTTTTAATAGATGCATATGTATATTTAAACATCCACAACATATAAGAGCACATAAAAAAAATAATTGTCTTTGATCAAATTATTTTGTTTATTATTCAAAAATTATTTGTGATTTATAAGGAAATATACAAAGCGGATATTACAAGTAGGCTTTAAGAACATAGTTTCTAACAATTCGTGCCTACTTCAACGTGGCTACCATGATCAAAAGTTGAATTGTGCTTGAGTGACATTTTTTCTCTGAAGGGAATTGCACCAAGTGTAGTTGAAAAGAGAAAAAATGTCATTTTTTTATTCTTTGTAATTCAACCATATCAAGAGAACTCTAAGCGATTATTGCAGACCATATAAAGATCAACTAGAATCTTACATGAGATAAAGTTTAATTACTCAAAGAGAAAAATTATTCTTTTCAAAGTGAGAGATGTTCATATAATGTAATGTCAAACCCAAACAATAGTTTAAAGAGACTCTGATTGCCACCAATAGCACAAACAAAACGAATGTACGGTGTTAAACGCAACAAAATTTACCTTTTTCAGGGTCCTCTATAGATATCAATTACTCCGAAGACAA
The DNA here is from genome assembly GCA_037834125.1 of Lippia alba. Lineage (NCBI taxonomy): Eukaryota > Viridiplantae > Streptophyta > Magnoliopsida > Lamiales > Verbenaceae > Lippia > Lippia alba. The sequence continues at coordinate 2,328 of JBBMKE010347330.1, read as the reverse complement.
ACATCATCCCAAGAAGCGAGTTCACTTTTGATATGCTAGAGAACCGAAAGGAGTGAGCAATTGCTTGAATTAAAGCCAATTATCCTTTCAATATCTACGATCATGCGTATTTCAAAAAATTCTTTGGTTTGAATTCATATCTTAAACTTCCTTGCAGAAACACATTAAAAGGTGACGTGTTAGAAATATATGAGTAGCAAAAGGTTAAAGGTTTTAAGGTTTTGGATGCACTTAATTGCAAGATATCTTTAACTACTGACCTTTGCACTTTCAGGCATCCACATACAGTTTATTATTTTTTGAAGACACATTATATTGATGAGAACTATCTCTTTATAAGAGAATTCTTGCATTTAAGGATATTTCTTGTCCACATGATGGTGAAATTTTATTTACTTTTATGAAAGAATTGGCTTTAGAGTGGAATTTGAAAAGAAAAATAAATAGATTAATTATTGACAATGTTAAAGCCATCGATGTCATAATATAAAAATTGAAAGAATGATTTGTTACTAATTTGCTAATTGACTTTGATGGAGATTTGTTACATGTTAGGCGTAGTGCAAATTAAGGTTGTCAAAACTGGACCCGACCGAAAACCTGACCTAACCCACCCGCCTAATTTGTGTGTTAGGGTTGGGGTTTCAACCCGGGAAAGAGAGAAAAAAAGGTTAGGGTCGATACCCGAAAAACAAATCAGGTGACCCTATAACCCGGACCAGACCCGACACACCCGACCCTACCTGTAACGGCCCAAATTTTCAAACTAAAGAAAAAAAAATAGATAAACTAATTTGATATATTGCGACGTATTTGAACATTTTGATTGGTGACTTATGTGTTATTCTATGCCTAAAATAAATTGAACAATCTGCAGCCCATAACTGAGTTGTTTTATATGTATCTCGACATGACTAATTTTGTAATTTATGATAGGATTATTAAAATACTTAATTATATTTTAATTAGCAAACTAACACTTAAAAATATGTGTTAAGAGAGTGTAATTAGAGTTTATTAGTTCTTGATTTAAATGTTCAATTTTAAAATTGAGCTACAAACTGTCGTGCACAACACTACAAACTACATATATATTTGCATGCAAATCCCATAACCTACGTGTGTGCTTCTGTATCTTAATAAAAATGAAATTTTAATATATTTATTTAATGACTTATGCATGCAAAATGACGTGTGGATTAATCAGAAAATTTTAGTTGAATTGTTTAGTCATTCATAACTTAGTCATCATACTATTTCCAATTTACATGACACGTTTCACTGCATATAGTAGATCAACATTAATCTTTCAATTTTATTTCTTAAATTTTTATTTGAGATAATTATCGCCTTTTCTTTAACAAATTACAAACATGCTTAACTTATAAGATTTGTTATTTTATTCAATGGATAAGTGTTGCCTACTCTTTAGCCAATAACTGTAGTCGGCTATTTCAAAATATCTGCACAACTTTTAATATATTCTTAAACATTACAAACGTTTTATGTCCGCCGACTTTATTGCTTATAAAAGGAAGTCTTTGCCCTGTTTGTTCAATTCCTACAGCAACAGAAAACCTTACCGTTCTGTCCCACCTTGAGAAATGATGGTCCAATTATTTTGAATAATTAGTGTCATTAACACGGTACTATTATTTAATAATTGTCTGACAAGTTATATTTTACAATTATTATTTAATGATTGAAAATTATTTAATTGAAATTCTCTTTAAGAACATGCCGTGGGGAATTGTTGATAAGTCTATAATTGAGATTTATTTATTTAGAATTGGAATTTTTTCTGACTAAACCATACCCGATATTGATTAAATTTCGTGAAAGTAAAACCATATATTTTAGAAGAAACTATGTGATCAATTCAAAATATATGTTTTGGCAATTTCCTAATGTTTATCTGTTTTATTCGAATGATTTATATGTGATTGCTTAATTGATTAGACTAATTATTCGATTTGTGTGGCTAATCGATTTGTGTGACTAGCCGTACGTGTCCGTTGTGTTGTCTAGTTGTCGAGTCAACTCATGATCTATAGTCATGCGTGTATGTAACAGGTGTTCCTAAGGAGGATCCCTGATCGTGTTGGTCGTCGTCTCTCTTTCAATTTTTGAAGATCGTAAGGTGAGGGATTAAAATATTTTCAACTGGGGTCAAAACATATATTACGTAAATACATATATTCTTAAGATTCAACTCTTATTTATTGATTTTGATTTCGACCCGTTGATACTATATATATATAAATAATTGTCTTATAATATTTTGGTGGTTTTGTTGAAAAATCGGATTTCCTTATAAAAATGGGTTCT
>JBBMKE010347220.1:0-13233 GCA_037834125.1 Lippia alba | reverse complement strand
AGCAATAATAATAATCTTATTTTTCTCGCAACTTTTCTATTACTCGGCAAACGTTTCTCATACAATTTTTATAAGTTTAGTGTTACCCCAATTTTGGGGTGTAACAGAACCGAAAGCAATTAGATGTTGCACAACCGGACAATTTTTGTTTGGGTTAGAAAGCAATTTGTGGAGCAGGAAGTCATATACGAAGCGATCCCGGATTACTGTAAGTTATACCAGACTAAAAACTGCCCAATGAAGAAAACACAGAAAATAACAAACCTGAAAAAGAGGATAATGATCTAAGGTACAACCTCAACGTGTTAATTCACACAAGACCACTGAATATGATTAATAATGATGAGACTTTATTATGCAATAAATTGAATTTTCATTCTGTGATTAAGAATACATCTAACCACATTTCCTTCTTTTTTGGCGAGGACATATACGTGGTGGACGTTGTGGAGAACAACAGGCAATTTCTTCATTTGAACCGGGTCAAGAATTCTAAAACGACCGAGGGCAGAGAGAGCTGGAAGCCATACTACGGTGTGGTAGTAGATCCCAATCGATCCTGGCTTCGAAGGGTTCTCTACGGTCTCCCCATGCACAGGCATCCGACCCGCGTACAGGGGGCACAAGCTCAGCCTCTCCTTAACCTCTGCGCGAACTCCTCACCCGTTATCTTTGTCAATCTCTGGCTCACGTGGGTGAGGGTTCTATACACGTGCGGAGTTTGTTCCTGTGGATTGTCGACCTGCTCGCCTGCCCTCGCGGCATCTCCGCCCCGATTCGTCTCTGGCTCGTCCCTTAACCTACGGGGATCCCTTTGCCCCGAGGTCGATGCCGTACCTCCTTGGTTTCCAGACATGCTCGTCAGAGGACCTCCCCTCCGGGCAGATCCGGCTAAGGAACCAAGCCCCCCTTCGGGGTTCCCTGGCCATCACCTCGTTCTGGGGAAGGGGTAAAGGCAGCCTCCCTAGGATCTCTCCTCTCGCTCGAACTGGCCATTACGTAATAAAAAGAGGAAGAACTCGAAATTACCTTTCTTGGTTGGTTCTCGAACTAGTAATGAGAGCAGGAAAAGCAGGAGCAGATCGGAGCAGCTTAAAAGTGTGAAAATGAGGGTTGCGGGGAGCCTCTTATTTATAGGGAATGAAAAAGTAACGTCTCGAAATACGAAACGACGTCATAATTACCCTGTCCGCTCCTCTCTCCTCACAGGTCACGTCGCATTAAATGCGGCGTCAGATCGTTTGGCTCAAAAGGCACGCCCCATCATTGTACCGACAGATCGGTTAAGGCGGCTGCGACGATTCGCGCTTCCAAAGCCAGATCGATGAAAATTACCCTCGCGAAATTTCACGCTGGTAATTTGGGGGGCCTCTGATATGGCATAATCATATTTGTCCACGTGGAGGCTACACGGACATGTGGATGACTTGGACTATCCAAAAAGGGCCGCATGGCACAGCCAACGACCTAGGCGCCCTGACTGCCTGATCTTCCTCTCGGGTGCCAAGACGAGCTGGATACCTCAGGGTCCGTACATCTGAAAGGGGGCCTTGGAATGACTTATTGATCTCCAGATCGATGTCACACGTCACCGGGCACCTCCTTCACCAAAAAGCACTATTGTCGGGACACATGCCCCATCCTCATTCCCTAGGATAGACGTACTATAGCGCATTTATTGCCCAAAAGGTACCGTCTTCGTCCAAAAGGGAAAGAAGGTACGCTCGACCTCCCTCGAGCTAGCCCCAATGTCCGACAACCGGATCGACGTTGCAGCGCCATTAATGCACACCGACGGTACATGCACCACTGTGTTAAACGGCTAAAGCTATAAATACCCACCCCTTGAACAGTAGTTGGTAAGCCTTTAATACATTTATTTGCATTTATTCTCTCTTTAAGTGAACCCAATACTGATTTGAGCGTTGGAGTGTCAAACTTGGGCCCAACCCCAAGTCCCCCCAAGCTGGTACTTAGCTCACGTTTGTTGGTGCTTTCAGGTCGATAAAGAACTCACTCAAACAAATTCTTGATTGATTGACCCTTATCTGACAGTCAGGTCGCCACGTCAAATCGACCGGATTCAAACCATATCAATTATTATTATTATTATTATTATTATTATTATTATAAATGAAATAAAATTTAAAACTTTTGTTTTATTCTGAACTTTATTACGTAACATATCAATCATAGGAATGTTATAATAAAGTTATTCCACTCTTTTGTTCATTCAATTACAAAGTTCATTCTTTCCTACCTCATTCCGTTCATACATATCAATCATGTTGTAAGTGTTGGTTGCTTTGGCGATGAAGAACTCGACTCCTTGGGCCTCAAAACGGGGGGAATCCTACTTATTTTCTTCTGCATCATTGGCTTTGCTTTTCCTGCATTATATTAACGCTTATTATGCATCAACAAGAGTAGTATTAACAAGGGAAGAAAGTCCACATATTTACATAGATAAGCGCATAAAGATATAGACACTTAGCTAGAGAAAGGCAACTCGGAAGGTGCTACAAGAAAATTTCCATTTCAATGGAGTAAATTTGATTTTTCTAATCCCAAATGACGTGTCGCTGATTAAATGTGATGAGATTTTGATATTCGTATAAAAATAAATTGTCCAAATTTGCTTAAAAAAATATTACTCGTATTTATTCAATTCATAAACAAATAAGAATATTATAATTATACATTCGATCTATTTAATTCCCATAACTATACATATTACCGACATTCTAGTAAAGTAGAAATAATTAAAAAGGTTCCCCAGTATTATATATATATATATCCTTTTCTTTATGGTCAAAACTATTTTCATAATCCAAATTCCAATCAACTTGTAATAATATCACTTTGAATTTTCGGGCCTACAAGATCCAACTTTTATCATTACAGGACCAAAAAACTGGATTAGATATGTGACAGTTAGACTTTGAACTTTTCTGTTATCCGTTTCCGCTCTTTCTTTTTCCATCTTTGGAGTGATGCCAATAAGTCCTCTGAGAATAGAATTATTAATTCTAACATGCAGACTTATTCAATAACTTTAAACAACCACCCTCTTAAACCTTAAATCACTAGATCCTCTGAGAATAGAATTATTAATTTAATCTATTATCTCTCACATGCATCTGACCCATTCACGATCATATCGATCCACCCATACCAATATGATTTAATTAAAACTGTTTTATCATCAATTGAGTCGGGATTAATTAATTAGCACACACAGAAAGTAAAAAGGACTAGGAAATATAAACATCTCCAAGCTATATTTATTTTATTGCACACTTTGATCAAGAGGTACAATACCAAATCTCAGCACTACAGACACCCAATCAAAAGCTAAAATTAAGAACGCAACATATATAAAATTAAAAGATCATGCAACTATATATGTGTAACAGTATCACAACGTTGCCATCTCCATCCTCTCCTTCCAAAACGACGTCGCATCCATAGGAAACGTATTCACTTGTCTCCCAACAATGTCAGCCGCCCTTCCTTCTTCTTCCTGAACAGATCATTATTCTAACTCCATTTCCGTAACACATACATATTATTGATGTTAAGCAACAGTACTTGATATATCATATATGTATATAGAGACACAACAAACCTGCAAAAAACACAATCATCGCCAGGATATATACAACAACACCTTCGGCCTTAACTATTCTTCATCATGGTGGAAAATACAATCGGCGGCAGCAGTTTTCTTGTTCTTGGTGGGCTTGTTTGGATCTGGATAAGCGACCGGAGGTGGCATAAGAATATCGGCGGGGGTTTCGATACAGATCTTCTTTCCGGTGTCAGGAACATCATCAGCGACTTTCTCACCCAAACCTAATAACTCTGGAGGAGAATCCTTCTTCTTCTTGGAAGACATTGTAGGGAAAATCTGATATTAGGAGGAAACAAAGAGCATATTTATAATTATAGGCCATCGACATTTTCGACGTGTTGCTGAGTTGAGCGACATTTAGTCACACCTACTGGGCCTACAAAATCTACTGACTACTTAGTCATTATCATTTAGGTATGTATCAATCAGGTATGCCTTCGTAGCTACCATGCAAAAACACTTACATAAATAATATTTTATCGTATTGTACCCAATACTTTTTATGTGGAAAATTAAAAAAAAATTGTTCATATCATTGTCTCCGTATTCATGCATCATAACTTATAGAGATACGTACCCTTCTGTCCTATATTCAATTCTACATGCAAAATTGTAAAATGATAATATACGATTATGAGTAAGATATTAGATATAAACTATGTTGCATGGACACGGACACGGCGACACGGACACGACACGGATACGGCGACATGGATTTTTTTGTGGATTCACTACAAAAAAAAACGGGATTAGTGACCGCCGAATCAGTCACTAATTCTATAAAAATCGGTCACTGATAGGTATCAGTGACCGATCAGTGACCGACCAGGATCGGTTGCTAAAACCCTCGTAACTAATTTTTTTAGTGACCGATCATGATCGGTCACTGAATTAGTGACCGATAGATCGGTCACTAAAGTTAAAAAGGCGGTCACTAACCAAATTGCCCAAATTTGTTAAGTCTGTCACTAATCGGTCACTAATTCAGTGACCGCACATGAATCAGTCACTAAATTCTCAAATGAGGTCAGTCTCAAATCGGTCACTAATTCAGTGACCGATATTGGCAGTAACTAATTTCAATCGAAATCATTATGCTTTATTTTGTGACCGAAACAATCGGTCACTATTGTAACTGATTTCTATAATTTTTTTTTAAATCCTATATTATATTTAATGAATCAATTAAAAATCTATATTAAATACAAAAAATTAATAATACCAAAAAAAATACTTTAACATCCAAACATAAAATCACAATCATATTACAAATTATCCAATTAAAAGTAAGAACTTTCTCAAACTATTAACAAGTCAAATAAGTTTTCCAAAAAAAAATAATAAATAAAGATAAGTTTTCATCAAGTTCTCAATCACCTTCGTTGTTCCATGAAAGACTTCTACCTCTTGGATGCTTGGCCCGAACTTGCTGATTCTAAGGTAGTCAATCTATCTAAGCACTTGGTCAAAGTCGCCGATAAAGATTCTTCTCTTTGTTTTGCCTCGTCAGCCACTTTCTTTGCCTCCTCGGCGATCTTTTTTGCCCCTAATTGTAGCCTCTTCTCTTTCTTTTGCAAACCTTTCTTCAATCACCTTCATTTGTTCTTCATAGTTTGCCTAAAAAATATGAATAATACCATAAATTGTAAGTATACATAATTCACAAGTTGAAATATATAACTACTAATTCAATTGCAAATGATTCCTAAATCCATTTTTCCCATTTTTAAAATAATATTATAATTTTTTTCCCATCAATCACTGCTCAAATTCATCCTAAATGAAGGTATTGATGCTAATCTACCACAAAATAGTTATCCAAATAAAAATAGATAATTTCTTAAGTCTTATTCATACCCGTGTCTTAAACTTCCAACAAATATTAAAGAATCTAATTCGTGTAAACAAGTCCATTTGTCTCTGTTTGTACTACACATGATCATCTGCTAAAATCCCATGTACTTTATCACCAAAGTTTCCAATTGCTTTGGCCTTTTGCAGTACACACCCCGCCATTGTAAAATTGAATTGCAAGTAAAATTGAATCACATGAAAAATCAACTCCATTACTACATTGACAAAAACAATTGTTTGCTAATTATTTTGACTCTAACTAATTAGAAAATCTACTTCAATAAGAGTTTCAATGGATAAATTCACACAAGTCATCTTCTTGGATAAATCCACACAAGTCAAATACCAAGCATATCAACAATGTCAAAATCTCTAATGAAGAAATATCAAATTCATTAAAATTACCTAGACCTTGGATGGCAATTATTCTCCTTCACCCCTTTGTTTCTAACATGAGTTTGCTCCCACGAGTGTCTAATACCAATCTCATGCTCGGGCAAACCATGAGTAACGCTCCTGTTTAAAAGGAATATATCAACATCGATGGCTTCCGCCTCAGCTCAAATAGTTTCTTAGGATATTGTTTTACCCTAATATTAAATAAGGTACACAAAAAATGGCAGCCTAAACAGAAAATTTACTTGAGTAATTTGCAAAGAAAATACTTGCTAAAGTCTCCCGTGTCCGAGGATTGTTTCGCCTTGCAACCTGAGGAATAAAAACCGAATAGTTTATTCCGTGTAAATAGTTATAAGCTATAACACGCATAACCCGCCCCCTCGTAGTTTCAAAATTACACTTACCTCTCCTGTACCATATTTCCTCCAACCGTTAACATGAGTAAAATGGAGAGACTCGTGTGTGCAAGTGTAAAACAAGAACGGAATATAACCTAGAGAGTTTAAGCCGTCTAACCTCAACACTTGGAGGAGACTCGTGTGTGCAAGCGTAAAACAAGAACGGAATATAACCTAGAGAGTTTAAGCCGTCTAACCTCAACACTTGGAGTACTGCAGGCGCTTTCTGGCTTTCCTCAGCCCTGGCTTCTTCCTTTCAACAACTCTAGCATCTCTTGTGAGGAGACCTTCCTGGTTCAGAGGCGATCGTAAAATTACAACTCACACATAAAATTAATTAGATCTCAGTTTGGCATATTACAACTCACACATCAAAGTTAACACTTATCGTACTTCATTCCCCTAATGAATCCAAGAAATATTGGTTTATATACAAGTATATAACTTATATAACTTCAAAAAAAAAATTATATACTTAAATATAAGATTCATTAGAGGTCCAAATGTGAAGCTATATTTAGTATCTCAATTCCTATATTTCAGTAATCAGGCCCCTAAAAATCAATCCAGTCAAAACAAAAGATAACAAGTACACATATATTTCATAATCAAAGACACACTTTATCACCTCAACAGCTTCACACAATGCATATATGGGTAGCACATACATAAGAACTTTTTTTTTGAAGAACAATTAATCCCTCCTTTCCTTAATTTAAAATAAATTATATCTACCTAGGTAATGCTGCACAATCTGTTAAATATTATCACAGCTGAACAACATTAACTCTTTCCTTAATCCAAATTGTGATTACTCAAGATAAACTTCATAGATTCAGAAGATCATCCAAAACTCCACACAATATGCATCATGAGCAGAAACATGGAAGAAATTTCAGCCATTGAGAAATGAACAAAATAGCACGACTAGATATGTATAACCCAACAACATTTCATATGCCAAAATAAATCGCAGAAGAAAACTAACCTAGCAGGGAATTTGCTGTCCGTCCTCGCCTCAACACGCAGCCACCACAACAAAACTTTACGCCCACAGCTCCCGAGAGGCTCAACAACCGAAGTATCCTTCAACAAAGACAATGGGCTTTCAACATCCTCCATATCAGCAACCTCTTTCCAATCTTTAACGTGCTCTAAGCAATACTAAACACTTACTTCAAGCATCACCGTAGATTCTCGCCCTTCACCGTCGCCTCTCTCCGTCATCGCCGATTGTCGCCTTCAAGTTCTCACCTTGGCCCTTGATTGTCTGGTGATAGGAGAAAGGCTTTTGGGGTGGGCGAAGTGAGGACTGACGAGGCTAGGGATCCATCGGCAGCGATGAGGAATTGATTTGCTTGTGGCGACGGGCGGCGGCAATTAACATATGGGGGAGGCGGCGACAATGTGAGAGAGGAAGAGAGAAGGGGCAGCGGTGGGTGAATGAAGAATTTTACCCTAAGTTACAAATTGGGGATGAACGCGGGACTTGAGATTTTCACAAAAAAACAAAAGCGGGAAATTATTTTTACCAAAACAACAAACGCGGGAATTTTAGCTCTTTTTATTCTTTGGAATTTTGAAAATTGTTTTTTTTTTAAATACTTTTAATTTTGGACGTAATTAGAGACATGGGACATAATAACAACTTAAACTCTATCAGATTATAGAGTAAATTGGCATTAAATTGACATTAAGCTTTGAATTATATTTACTTTCTATTTTTGAAGCATTTCTTAATTTATAAGAAATAAATATTATAATTTAAAGAAAAACTTAAATTGAATATTAATCAGTCTTATTTACTTTAAAATTAACATAACAAATTAGTCAAGCTAACAAAGTTAAGTCGAGTTTTAAATTTAATTTAATAAAGTTGAAACTTTATTATATTCACAAATCAATTGTAACTTTCTTTGAAGTATGAATTTAGAATCAAATATCAGTTGGATCAATTTTGATTCAATGATGAATACTTTGCAATATATTTTTTTATATTAAGCTAACAAAGTTAAGTCGAGTTTTAAATTTAATTTAATAAATTTGAAACTTGATCAGATTCACAAATCAATTCTAACATTCTTCGGAAAGTATGAAAGAATCAATTCTCAATTGGATCATTTTAATTCAATGATGAGCACTTAGAAATATTTTTCTTTTAGATTAAGCTAACAAAGTTAAGTTTTAAATTTAATTTAATAAAGTTCAAATTTGATCAGATTGACGAACTTAAATTTAATTTTATAAAGACCAAACTTGATCAAATTTACCAATCAATTCTAACATCCTTCCAAATATGAATTCAGAATCGATTCTCTATAGGATCATTTGAATTCAATGAATAGTTCGAAACATTTTTAAAATATTAATGACAAAATTTATCTTTGTTAAAAAATCAAAAATAATTTCATAAAATAGTTTTTAGGTATTTTGAATCATTTTTCACTAATAACTTCAAAATATATTTTTAAAATTAACTTAACAAAGCTAAGTTAAGTTTTAAATTCAATATCATAAAACTCTAAGTTTTGATCTAATTCATGAATCGATTCAAATGTTCTTACAAAGTACGATTTTTCAAATCAATTCTCAAGTGGATCATTTTGATACAATCAGTATTTCGAAATATATTTAAATAGTTAATGATCAAATTTGAATTTGTTCAAATACCAAAAAATCAATGTTTGGTATAAATTTGACTTTCATTAAATTGTTTTACGTATGCATTAATATTAGAGTAGAATTATTGAAAATAAAAGTATAATTTCATCATTTATACTATTTTTGTCTGTTATTCATAACTTAAAAGCAATAAAACTGTGTCAAAACATATAAATAAAAGCAATAATTAATTTTGAATTGATTTATTTACAATTGTATGATTTTTAAAAATATCCAGAAAAATGTGATTAGTGACCGATTAGTGACCCAATATGCCAAAATTAACAAATCAGTGACCGATACAAATCGGTCACAGAATCAGTGACCGATCAGTGATCGATTAGGGTTTAGGTCCTAAAATCAGTGACCGATATCCTAATCGGCCATTGATTTAGTGACCGATTAATGACCGATAATATATCGGTCACTAAATCAGTGACCGCTATATGCTCCTATCAAACAATATGTGACCGATAAAGATCGGTCACTGATTTAGTGACCGATCAATGACCGACTAATAAATCGGTCACTAAATCAATGACCGAATAGTGACCCATTAAACGTCAGTCACAACATCAATGACCGATCAGTGACCGAATTTTAGGCGGTCACTGATCGGTCACTGATTATCATAAAAATGTAATATTAGTCATTGATCGGACACTGATCATTGACCGATTTGGCGGTCACTGAAAATCGGTCACTAAAACTGTTAGTGATCCCGTAGAGATCCTTCGGGACTGCTGACATCTATTTGGTCTACTGGTTTAACTCCTTCTATCCTAGTTTTTATGTGGAGGCTTCTTCACAATTGAATTCCCTTAGAAGATAGGCTTCAAGAAAAAGAATTTATCTTGCCTCCACGTGTACTTGTGCAAATAATGAATCACTCGAGCATATATCTTTATCTCTTCGCCAAAAGTGGCATAGGTATGGATTTTTTTTTTTTTGAGATATTTAACCTGAAAATAGCTTCAAACACTAACGTTTCAGTTATGATCTAAGATTGGAGATTGTCTAACCCCTACAACCATAAAAAGCACATTAGGATAATTATGCCGATTCTAATCATGTGGTACCTATGGCTCGTAAGGAATCACACTAAGCATGAGTCAGGTACACGTTGTGTGATTTTAAGTTAAACCAGTCGTGCAAGTGTACACTGAACATACGTATAACATAATAGGATCGTACCCATAGGGAAGGGAAATCAATCCCTGCTTAATACTCTTTTCTAATCTAAAGACCGAACGAAATCAAGACGGGTTACTATAACTACTAAGATCAACTCAATAATTAAACCGAACTAAACTAACAAACTAACTAATAAACACTGATTAAATTTAGTAAACGAGACAGACAAGGGAGATAACAATCAATACACTCAAGGGTTCAATGCAATGCTCTTGTAAAAAGTCTGATTCTGCAACCTAATTACTGAAGTTCATATTATCCTCTGTCAAGATATAATAGAGTATTAAATCAATTTCCAAGTTGCTCTCACAATCATGAATAATTAACTTAACCAATTTGCTCAAGATTAGTATAATCCTATTCTAGCGGCTCGGTATGGAATAAAATTATAAGTTGTATGAATTCAAGATTAAATATCTTTAACTCTCCAATTCACTAGTTATGAAATTCTCCTCAATTATCCTAATTCTCTCAAATATTAGACAATTATAGACTATGCTAAGATTGACTAGATCATCACATATCAATTCAAACCAATTTTCACAACTAAGAATCAAAACACGTCGTTCAAGCATTTCATCAAACTGGTGCCGACTCATGACCTATGCAGGATGATCAATGATAGAGATTCACCATGTTCCTTTTATTTGGAGGATAGTAGTGACAACTTGCCTAACACGTTGTTCTATTAGCTCAGGGCTAGTCCAAAACGAGTTTTAAGTAGAATGATGAGTCTAGTTCGAATTGGGAATAAGCCACTAGTCAGGGTTAGTTTGTATTTCTCCTTTGAACTGGTGTTTGACTTTGTTGTCGTAGCTCAGGTGATGGCTGCTAGCTCGTTTGTCGTAGTCTTGAGTTTTGGTCCGTCCTCAAATGGGACTATTTTGGGCTTGTCTGGTAGACTCATTTGTCTTTTTAGGAATGATGTCTTTCGTGGGCATTTTTGTTGTTTTCCCTGTTGGACGATTGGATTTGTGTCGGGCTGATTTATGCATGAGGGAGGGCTTCCTTAATTACCCTACGGTCCGTCGAGCCGGTTAAAAAGAAAAGAAAATAATGAAATAAAAAAACTTTAAAATAAATAAATTTATAAAATTAAGAAATTAAAAAAGATTTACCTTGTAATGACAGATTTTTGAGCTATCACACTTTTTAAGATTAGGCATTTTTTATCACGGTAGAACAAAGTAGAAAAAGATATATCAAAGTTGAAAAAGGAAAGATGCAGAAACCATATAAATCCTAGAGTTGTATACATATGTAAAAGGTCAATTTAAAAATATTAATATTGTATGATGTGACGCTCCATTCGATCCATCGCCCAGGTATGCTTCACGCGAGAGTTTACTTTACGCAATTATGTGTTTAACCCAACTTTAATTGACTATGTGATTAATTTGATTAAAATGAAAAAAAACAAAAATATGAATTCTTTCATGACAACTTGGGAAGTAAATTAATTATTGGAATCAAATGTGAAATAGGACTTGAGCCTATTTATGTGTTGGGTCTAATTTAAGTTAGGTTGGTTTTGGGGTCGTTCGGACCGATATAAGCTCGGGAGTTCGAATCTGAATTCCGGCACCACCATTGGGCTCACTTCATGGATTCGGGTTTTTTTGGAATTTGTCTCATACCATTTTATAACCATTTAAGCCTTGAAAGCCATTTAATTTGGTTCACTTGACTCGGGAGCCACTTTAGACCGTTTTTCCCAACTCTGACCTAAAACTGAAAACTAGCCACCATATATATAGCCTTTGTCACTTTTCTCTCTTTCATTTCAAATCCCCAACAAGTCTCAAGAGGAAGAGTCATGGAGAAGCTTCAAGAGGAAATCTAGCTTTGCACCCATCTTCTTATTTTGTGATTCGTTTGAATTGCTTCATGACCTACATGCTTTAATACCATTTCAAATGCATCTTTGAACATTATTACTTCATTAATTGCATGATTTGGAGAATTATGTGAAATTATGCTATGCGAGCAAAGTGTACACTTCATTTTTATATTGCATAATATTCGTACTTTGCACGCTGTGCATCTCATTTGGTTCATATAGAGTCTAAGTCTGGGCTCCTGTATGTTTTGTCACAGAATTTGGTGTGCGGGTGAGCCCGAGGTTTAGAGTGGTTGGCCCTTCACATTCTCAGACTCTACTTCCACGAGGTGAGGTTTAGGATTTTGTATACTTATTGACCTATGACCCTAATGTGATGATTTTACCCCCGTATGCTAGTATATATATCATTTATGATACGTATGTGTTGGATGTGATATGATTATGATCTTGTGACACACCTTTGGGTTCTGAAAATTATATATGATTGGTATATGTAAGCCATTTGGAAAATATGTTATGTTATAGTTATGCAGTGACTTATGGCCACAAAATATTGGAAATTATGTATGTATGTATGTTATGTATGTGGATCCGAGGAGCTACGGGTAAAGAATCCCAGGGACGGCAAGGGCCGTCAAAATTATACCTGTGCGTAGTTCCATTTGAGATATCTTCACGCAATCCGTGCTGTAGGGAAGGTGTGATATCTTTAGCCTTCAGCTTATAGGGCCGGCGAGGGCACCAGTGGCTTCGCTATCCCTTGTGGGTATGTATGTATGGATGGTTTGGATAGGCCAGCCCTTCCATCAATGGAGTTGATGTTGGATTGATTATATATATATGAGAAGAAAGAAGGTTGGAAGCTCATATTCGCCGAGCATATGTTATGTATGATATGTATGGGTCTTGTGAAACAGGATAGGATTTTATAAAATGATTTTCTAAACTTAAATCTATTTTGGGTACTTTCAACTGGAGTTAATTGCACCAAAAACCCTGTGATATACCTAATTAGCACTCACAAACTTGTGATTTGAAAATTTTCAAACAGAACCCTGTGATTGTAATAAATTAGCACTCAATTAGCATTTCAAACCTTACAGCTGTGGTTGTAGGGTTTTGAGTACTAACTTTAATACAATCACAAGGTTTTCAGTGCTAATTTATATAATCACAGGGTTTTCTTTGAGAATTTTCAAATCACAAGGTTCGGAGTGCTAATTAGGCATAACACATGGGGTATCCGTGCA
>JBBMKE010346678.1:0-13237 GCA_037834125.1 Lippia alba | reverse complement strand
AAATTTGAATTCGAATTCCCGAGCTCAAATAGCCACGAGGGCTAAAACACCCTAATTAAATTAGGTATCCTAATTCGGCAATTATTGAGCAGTTGAGCTCAAGAACAATTAATAAATTCTAAGCGCACTTAATAGAATTAAACCCACGTTGACACATAGCATGCGAAATCACATAATTCACATAATTACTGAATTAAACTCACACGTGTCATCGTACCTGAAGGTCCGAAAAGCCGGGGCGTCACACAACACCCATATTATGATTATCCTGACCAATTCTATGAGAATAATCATCTAGACGCCAGAATTCTTCGCCGGAGAAAAACCTGATTCCCTCTTGGAAACAATGCAGTGGCATGGGATTACTAGTCGAGGCCACCAGAGGAAACTCATCCACTCCAGTCTTCTTCTCCGGTGTGAAACTAGACAACCTCAACGTCGTATCCACATCGTCGCTCTGGTGAGATTCTGCAATATGATTAGGCCTCAATGTGACGCCTAACAATGATATAAAATCTCTTTCGGCCAATATCGTCGTAGGTGCTTTAAATGTACTGTGTGAAGTTATCGTAGAATGAATGCAGAATACTGAATATGTTTTGAAAAATTTTCAACTAGGTACGTTCATATATGTAAGGAATATTTGTTTCATTTTCCTATTAGGAAGGGGAACTCTATATGGAATGAATCCTATTGCAAGAACGCTTCGAAATGGAGATAGGCTTCAAAACCAAGCATAATTATCATTTATAATTAACCTTATTAAAAAATATATGATATGATATAATTAATGGAGATTATAGTTTCTTTTAATGCATTCCTATCTCGTCTATACTACCTAGGGTTGGGACACAAGTCACACAAACAATAATCAGAAAAGAAAACGTAGGTGATTAACTTACCTTTATTATAAGGAAAATTCTAGTTCAGACACAGCTTTGTCGAATCCAACCAATTAAAATATACTTGTTATTTGATTGGTCACTTTTCCTAAATTTTTTATCAACCACACGGCAAGCGCAAAACACTCGTCCCCTCGTTACACCGATTTGGCCAAGCCAGGGTAGGGCTAGAATTACAATATAAGGAATTTCCCATTTAAAGCTTAATCAATATTTATGAAAGTTTATATTTTATTAATAGTTAATATTTATGAAAGTTATATTTTATTATAACTTATGAATCTTTAGCTAATTCATATTTCATTCTAGTTTTATTTCCTACTTCGATGCTACTTGAAATCACTTTCGCTTAATAGTGTTAATTACCGTAAATTATTTGCATAATATAGTAATGAGGATATTTAGCATTGCTGGAGCTATATCTTATATATATGTTAAATGAATAAATAAATAGGTTACATTAATCGAGCAAAAAAATGATAATATATATTTACTTGGTTTCATTAAGAGAGAGTTATAATGATAGTTTCCGTTATTAATGTGTATGAAAATTATTTAGCATATCTATTTCTATATTTATTAAATATTGTAAAAACATTATGCCAAAGCCTAAAAAATATAAAATACACTACATTATTTAATAATTTCTTTTTTTTTTTTTTGATATTGCTAATTAGCTAGGAGAATTTATTATAGTATACAAATTAAACTGAGTATTTTACAAAATTTTACCATGATCATATTAAACTCAACTAAATAACAAAGGACGAAAATGAATTTTTTTTTATAATTACACAGATTCTCCAATAACTAAATTCTGGACCTTGTATCCATACCAAAACGTCGAAGTGCAAACTATGCAACAATTTCAACATTAATTTTTCAAAAACGAAAGTTGGTGGCAATGAAAATCTGATAAGTTTCTAGAGGAATATAATTCTCAACACTTTCACCATAAATGGTCTCATAGAGTCATACTCCCGTATGCACCAGGGGTGTCAATGGGTCGGATGGATTCGAGTCTGTTGAGATGAAGATATAACATCTAAAGTTTAACTCGAACTCAACCAGACTCAAAATTGAACCCGAAAATAACTTTATAACTTTAGGTTTGGGTTGACCAGATACTTTTTTGGCTCACCAGATAAACCAATCCAACCAGATTTCTCCTCAATTTTTTTTTAATTTTTTTTCCTACATTTTTTTACCAGCAAATATAAACAATATATATAATAAAATTATTCATAACACAATTAAATCATTTTTAATATAATTAAGGAGTGTCAAATAATTATATTTCTAACCAAAAATATTAGTCGTGTTCGTATATATTATTTAGTATATGATAAAAGTGCGAGTTGATTTTTTAGTTTTTTAAAACTTATTAATCGCTAAAGATTTTTTCACAATAATGATTTTAGTAATTTTGAACTAAGGTAATTATGTAAAGTAATATGTATTATAAACTATTATTAAAATTTTATAAATACTTAATTATAGATATAGAAATTTGGTCACAATCCTAATCTTAATTCAATTTTTAATCTAATCCTTAACAAATTTTATCCATATTAGAAATTTTTATTTATATAAATTCAAATAAATTTGAATGAAAATTAAGAAACAATTTTTTGTCCGAAAAGCCACTTCTTCTATCTTCGTCTTTCATTTCCTTCAATAAAAAATATGTAAATTATAAATTAGTTGCATACCCAAAATATTGTTCTTTTATTTACGTCCTTCATTTGCTCCAATATAATTATGAAGATTATAAATTAATTGCAGACCCAAAATAAATTAGTAATCATGTAAAATATAAATTAAATTCATAAACATTATTATAAGTTAGTTACATAACATATTTTAGAATAAATTAAATCATAAGGCAATTATAATAATCTAAGTCTAAGTAATAAGACAATTTTCTAATATTCTAAAAAGTTCCCTAATTCCCTTTAATTCTAATCAAATGCAATTGAGTATGCCTATTTAATTAATAAAATTAGGTAATTTAAACAACTTATATAGTATTGACATTGTAAATTCTATTATTCTCAAATAAGAAATAAATCATTATTCTTTAAGTATATCTAATACTAAAAAAATTATCATTTAATTTTATAAATTTTTAATTAATTATAAAACATCATATAATTTAGATAAATTAAATATATTTTTTAAAAAATTTTGGGTGGGTTGAGTTGGGTCAGGTGGATTCGAGTTCTGACAGGTCACCCGCAAATATTTTCGGGTCAACCCGGATTGACACCGAACCGAACCTGTTTTCTCTTTGCTTTTCGGGTTGATCTCGGGTTCGAATCGAACCTAAAAACCCCCCAATCCTAACCTGATTTTTAGGCGGGTGAATCGGATTGAGTTGTCCGGTTGGATTGGAAATGACAACCTAACACTATATCCCTAACAACTGCCGCACACACACTCTTCTACACCGATAAAGATCCATTTCAAGCAACAATTTCCCCTTCCTTGAGCAGCATTTGATCAAAATGCAAGCACCTGATATCCCAAGCAGTAAATTTGATCCTTCAGCTTTGAATTTCCTCAGCCATTGCCTCTAACAACTCGAAACCTCAAAATTTATATCCTCATTTTCCAAATTTATAATGCCTACAAACGGAGTATCCAATTTCCTATCCAAACCCCAATAACAGACTATCTTAATAGTAGCCAAGTAAGTTTGGATATCATGTTGGAACCCCTCTGTCTTCAGATGGTCAAAAAAGTAACACAGAACGGGGTTCCTTTTGCATGTCATTTAGAATCTTAACAACACCAAACGAATTCATTTCCAATGAATCTTTATAATCGTTGATGTTAATACAGCTTGTTACGGTAAAATTGTTTCTTGTATTGGGACTCATGTCATCAGAACCCGAATCTGAAAAATAAGGAGCGAAGTGAGCAAGAGATGGAACTGACTGTAATCGAATAAATGGAGGTGTCTGAAAAGCTTCTTGTGAGTTTCAAAAAAAAAAAGAAAAGCTTCTTGTGAAAAACTGGTTTTGTTGAAGAAAAAAGCAGCATGGGACAATGTGCTGAAAATTCACTGTGGACAAAGAAAGAAAAGAAATGGTCAACAGAAGCATCTAATTCAATTTCCAACAGTTTTAACAACCGGCATAATGAACTCTCGTACAAGTTTCTTTTGAATACGAAAAGATTATGACTTCATATCAAATATAGTATCAACATTGCAACTAATGGAACGATTTTTTGTTTTCAAATTCTCTGTTAAAAGTATAATGCAAAATTCTCTGTTATTCTTCAAACTGACACAACATCGGATCCTGTAGTGACATTGAAAATAAGACTTTCTTTGAACAATGTGTTGAAATTTCAAACTATATAAAATGTCCAACTTCTGAATTAAAATCCACAAAAACAACAAACACAAATAGTTCAACGCAAAAAGCACCCTATTTTACACAAAACTTGCCAACATATACAAAACCTCACACAAATTAAGCTGTCAAAACATCTAAACAGCTTCTCCCACTGCAACATCAACCATTGCTACTTCCAGCTTCTCCAACTGCTGCTTCTTTAGATGAAGCAACATCAATAACACCACTGCTTCCAGCTTCTGATCCCACTGTTGCTTCCTTAGATGAAGAAGCAACACCAATACCAATACCACTGCTTCCAGCTTCTGCTTCTTTAGTTGAAGTTGAACCAACATCAACATTGCTGCTTCCAGCTTCTCCAACTGCTTCTTCTGCTTTCTTAAAATCAACAGCCAGGCAAAACTTCCCCGATCGCCGGTAGCCCCAGAGTCGTACCCAATCGCCTTTCTCCACATTGTTCTGGGAGATCAGTTGGCCCCATCCCTTGTAGTTCATCACTAGTACTGTTTTCAAACTGGGCCAATTCTTGAGACGAAGCTCGTAAGATCTTCCCGTTGAATCAATCCCAGAAAAGTTGAGCCCTTTACTCAAATCGCGTATTTCGTCCTCTGTCAAGAACTCCATGAGCTTAACATGGTCATTTATCATCAGCCTGTTGAGTCCTTTGCTGACGTCAGAAGCTTCAAGCCTTTTCTTGTACAGGAAGACGGGCATCGTCGTCGTCCCGTTTTCCGACATGATTACTTTCACGAGGGCTGGAATGTCGTCAAGAGAAGGAACTCTTTCTTCTTCAGGGGATATGATCAATTTCCCCTTTTTAGTTCTCTTATTCGCCTCATCATCTTTACTGCGACCGCCAACACTCTTCCTTTTCTTGTTCTTCATCTGGCTAGATTCTTTCGAACTAGTTCCAGAAATCTCAACACCCTTATTACGATGATCCTGACCAATTCTCTGAGAATAATCATCCAGGCGCCAGAATTCTTCGAACGAGAAAAACCCAATTCCCTCGTGAAAACAATGCAGCGGCATGGTATTACTTGTCGACGACACCGGAGGAAACTCGTCCACTCCAGTCCTCTTCTCCGGCGTGAAACTAGACAACATCAGAGTCGTATCTACATCGTCGCTCTGTTGAGATTCTGCGATTTGATTAGGCTTCAATGTCACGCCTAACAATGATATGAAATCTTTTTCGGTTAACATCGTGATCGTAGGTGTTTTGAATGTGTGTGAAGTTATTGTTCAACGAGATGATCAAGATTCAAGAAAGAAACAAGAACGAAAGAGACGATCAAGAAAGAAGCAAGAACGAAAGAGATATCAAGAAAGAAGCAAGAATGAATGCAGAATGTGGTTTGAAAAATTTTCAACTAGGGAGCGTTCATATATATATAATATAAGGAAGATTTGTTTCCTTTTGGAAGCGGAACTCTATATGGAAAGAATTCTATTGCAAGAACACTTTGAAATCAATAGGCTTCAAAACTAACCATAATTATTACTTATTAAAAATATATGATATGATATGAAACAATTAATGAAGATCTTAGTTTCCTTTAATACATTCCTATCTCGTCAATGCTACTTAGGGTTGGGACACAACAATAGAACTCTTTTATGCTACTTAGGTTTGGGACAGAAGTCAAACAACAATGAGAAAAGGAAATGTGATTAACTTCCCTTTATTAGATAAAACTATAATTTACTTCCCGCTCCAACCCATACATTTCCAGTTCTAATACACAACATTTTTTAGAATATAACTTTATTGTGTTATTTTGTATCGAATAAAATACTATGTCGAACATCATATTAGACATTCGTATCGCCCTACCCATATTGTCGTGTTTGTATCCGTACATTATAAATATCAAAAACAAATCCTACTTTAACCTAAATCAATCAAAGTTGGTTATAACTTAAAAATCTCTAGCTAATTCATATTTGACTCTAGTTTAATTTCCTACTTCGATAGTTCTGCTTGAAATCACTTTCGCTTAAAAGTGCTATTGACAGCAAATTATTTGCATCACATGAGTAATAATGAGGACATTTGGCATTGCTGGAGCTATATCTTACTTATATGTATGTTGATAAATAGGTTATAAGCGAGCAAAATAATGTTATATATATTTACTTGGATTCATTAATTAGTTATATAATTATGCAGATACTTGAATAACCAAATTCTGGACCTTATATACATACCAAAATATAAAATTCCAAACTATGCAACTATTTTAACTCTAATTTTTCAAAGAGGAAAGTTGGTGGGGATAAAAATCTGGCAAGTTTCTCTAAAGGAATATAATTCTCAACACTTTCACCATAACTGGCCTCATAGACTCATATGCACAATAACACCATATCCCTAGCAACTGCCACACACAAACTCTTCCAACTGGGCAAATACACAGATCCATTTCAAGCAACAGCTTCCCCTTCCTTGAGCAGCATTTGATCAAAATGCCAAACACCTGATATCCCAAGCATCAAACAAGAAACAAAAACACGCATCGGATTAACCAAATTTAAGGCATAGGACAAAAGCTGGCAAAAAGAAACGGTGGGGTTCATTCTTATATATACACCGTGGCCCTTGCCGACTCTCCTCAACTGGGCAACATATTCTGATATCTTCTTGATGGACTCTACCTGAAAACAAGAACGAAGATGTCCGAGAACGCTTTATATTTTTTTACAATAGAGTGAAGAAGAGTTCGAAAAAATCCAATAAATAAAGGAGTAGAATTTGCAAGAATCTCCAAACCTGTTCGGACAAATACTCGCTCTCGATAAAATCAGTCAATTGTACATCATTGTTTTGAGAGGCTACCTGTTATTAGAATGACAAATAATGTCAGCATAACCCCACAGAAAGAGAAAGGAAAAAAGAGCAGAAAATCTAAAAGCGTTGCTTACAGCATGCATATTTAGAAGCTTCTCATTCGTCAACTTCTCCAAGGACAAAGCCATAGCTGTAATTGCAATAAAAGGAGAAGATGGAATTATCAAGACAGGCTAATATGGAAGTAAAACTGTTGCAGTTTATATAAATAGTGTGATGAAATATTTACACCGAAAAATATCAATACACTCAAGATTCATTATAGATTCATCAATAGTCCCCTATAATACAAGCCATGCTATTGTTCTATAGAATGCTCAATTCAGTAAATGGGGCTACAGTCCTCAACAAACTGTTTGAATTAACTCGGAAATTTCAAAGAGAACAGTTTTACCCAAAGTTTGAATATATAACAGTTTTCTAGTTTATTGAATGTTAAGCACTCAGATTACGGATTTCATTCCAAATATCTGTGCCTCATTATATCTGCATAAGAAAGCAAGAATTCCACTTAAGAACCAAAAGGTCAAGGCAAAACAAGATGATTTTTGGGA
This sequence comes from Lippia alba, assembly GCA_037834125.1. Lineage (NCBI taxonomy): Eukaryota > Viridiplantae > Streptophyta > Magnoliopsida > Lamiales > Verbenaceae > Lippia > Lippia alba. Next base: position 5,565 of record JBBMKE010346678.1, on the reverse strand, counting down.
TTAAAACTATCACAAATATGCTTATCAACTTTACAATTAACCAATCAAGATTTAAGTGGACCGGTTAAAAGAAGTTCAAAAGTAATGCCCTGTCATATCTTCATTTGCTGAAAGAACCCACCAACCACCACGGGGCAAACTCTTCCAACAGGGCAAATACACAGACAAAGATCCATTTCAAGCAACAACTTCGCCTTCCCTGTGCAGCATTTGATCAAAATGCCAAACATCTGACATCCCTCTTAACAAGGGCATCAAAAGCCCGAAGTAGTGAATTTGATCCCTCAGCTTTGAATTCCTCAGCCATTGTAAGTTTGGATATCATGTTGGAACCCCTCTGTCTTGAGATGGTTAAAAGAACATAACGCAGAAAGGGGTTCCCTTTGCTAGTCATTTAGAATCTTAACAACACCAAACGAATTCAATTCCAAAGAATTGTTATAATCATTGCTACTACATCTTGTTACACTCGGGTCATCAGAACCCGAATCTGAAAAATAAGGTGCAAAGTGAGCAAGAGATGGAACTGACCGTAATCGAATAAATTGGAGGTGTCTGAAGAGCTTCTTGTGAAAAACTGATCTTGCTGAAGAAAAAAGCAGCATGGGACAATTTCATTCACACATCCAACAATGTGCTGAAATTCAGTGCTGTGGACAAAGAAAGAAATCAAAAGGTCAACACAAGCATCTAATTCTATTTCTAACAGTTTTCCATATGAAAACTGAAAAGATTATGCCTTCATATCAAATATAATACCAACATTGAACATTTTTTTTTTGTTTTCAAAATTCTCTGTTATAGTATAACGCTTTTAATGATGCTTTTTAGGTCTCCAAATTTAACTTATTCAATAACGCTAAACTTTTTCTTCAATGATGCTAATTATCTGTTCAGATTGAAACTCACAACATCGGATCCTTCAATTACTCATAAAACTTAAATCATCTTCTCAATGAAGTTTAATGTAAAGAGGATTCTAAGTTAAGACAGACAGAAATATCAAACCAGACATGTATTGTTACACACGAATATGAGTTATCTTGGGTTTTAGAGACTATCATTCAATATGTTCACGTACACATATGATGTGATTATCAGCTTAGCTTTGTTCTTTTCCTTGATTTCAGAGGGCATGCTCTTACAATTCTTGAGCCCATTAATTGTAGCTCAGCCATTGTGTTGTTTGAAGAAATTTTTCGGGACAACGAGATATTTAGCATCGACACAACAAACTAATTTATTTAGGGACAATGAGAGATTTAGCATCTAATTTTGAAATACCTTTAGTGGTGGGAGAGAAGCAGAGAAGTGGTGGTGGCGTGGAGAGAACGGGGAAAAGAAAGACGGCGGCGGAGTTCAGCGCGGCGGTGCGATGATGGCGGCCGCATACTGCATACAGAGGACTTCAAATTAAGCATTTAAGCTACTTGTCATTGTTATCAACTTATTTCTATAACGTTATGTTACCAAAAATACTTATTTCTATAACGTTATGTTACCTAAATATTCGTCTTTCCTTGTGCTGATTTGATAAATTAGATTTGTATAAAAAAGAACAACGGACCCAGAGAAAAATAGAATTAACAAATAACAAATCATTGCACGAATGTGGAGAAGAAACATAAACAGATATCAAGAGTCAATCGATCGGTTTACTATATGCTATGTTTCACTAGGTCATTCCACTTAAAATTTATCATTAGTCACTCTCTCTCTTTGCGTTATCCTTATTTTTGTTTAATTTTTTATTCTACCTTTTCTATTTTTCGTTACATTTTTTCTTACAAAATACATAATTTTATTTATTTTTAATTATGGTATGTATAAAATAAAATTTAAATATTTATATTTCTTTTTCTTATCTAATATATAACTTTTTTTTTTGAACTTATAAAATCACTACTCCTTGAACATATTATACGTTGATTACATAAAATTTATTTTTTCTTAACATATTGTTCAATTATAAAATATAAAATAAATATATTTTGAAAATAAAATTAATTTGTAGATTAAAAAAATTAATTTTTAATATACAATATTTTATTAGATAAAAAAGTAATAAAATAAAATATTTTATTTTATACATACCTTGAAAAATAAATAGAATTATATATTTTATAAAAAATAATAATGTAAGGAAATAAAAAAGTGGAATTAGAAAAAAAATTTAATAAAAACAAGGATGATACATGCATAAAAAGTAAAAAAAAAAAGAGAGAGAAAATTATAAATGTCAGATTTTAAGTACAATGACCTAGTAGGTATGAACTTAGCATATAGTAAATCAGTCGAGAGACCAAATAACAAACTGTAGGAGTGTGGTGAAGAAAGATAAATTCATAAAAAGTAAAAAAGTATCTAAAAATTCAAGAGATTAAAGATCTCACGCTTAATAAAATAATATAGGTTATATAGGTATAATTGAATGATTTATTATGTATGGGCTATAAAATCAAAAAATGATTTCTTATGTGTTATTTTGCAAAGAATATCAATTAATGATATTTCATTTTATATGTTGATGATGAGTTAATTTCAAATTTAGAGTTTATATATGGATGCATGATATATTTTTGTGGGTATTGAGTACGCATATTTATGGTAAAATTATTCTTTAAGGTAGATGCTTATCGGGATAACTACATTGAGAAAATTTATATAAATTTATTGACCGGTATTTATATAAATTTACTAATGTATTGATTGACGTCGGTTTGTTTATTATAATTTTTAATTTTGGAATTTAAAATAGACTTATCGAAAATATATAGAAAACTTACATAAATATAAGTTAGGATTTGTAACTTTTTTATCATACTTCGTAAAAAAAAAAAAAAAGTGTAGACATCCATTCATAATTTCTCATATTTTAAGAAAGGATCCGTACTTTTGTCATATATATCTTATATTCTTATGCGGAGTTCGTAATTACCCCAGCGCAAATAGGCAAGTATGAAGGGTAATACTAAGCAAAATCAACTATTAATAAAAATCAAATAATATCTTTCTTTTTTCTGTTTTTTATGATTTTTAGTTTTAAGTTTTAACAATATATAAACTTTACTTCTTCTAAAATTTACCCCGGAACTAGGCATTGTGCAATCTAAGAATGTCTTCCGAAAATTTGAGTTATAATGCCATTTAATTATGTGCATGAATTGTGGGTAATGCCAGGATAAAAGTGTAATTTAAGCCAACAATATATATGTAGTAGCATGAAAAATAAGATTTTCTTTGTAATTCAGAACAATGTTTCGAAATTTTCAAACTACATAAAATGTCTAACTTCTGAATTACAATCCACAAAAACAACAAACACAAATAGTTCAAAACAAAAAGCACCCTATTTTACAAAACTTGCCAACAACTGCAAAACTTCACACGAATTAAGCTGTCAAAACATCTAAACAGCTTCTCCCACTGCAACATCAACACCAACATTGCTGCTTCCAGCTTCTCCACCTACTGCTTCTTTGGATGAAGCAACATCAATACCACTGCTTCCGGCTTCTGCATCTTCTTTAGACGAAGCAACACCGATACCACTGCTTCCGGCTTCTCCAATTACGTCTTTTCTAATTGAAGCAACAACACCACTGCCGCTTCCAGCTTCTCCAGCCCCTTGTGCTTTCTTAAACTCAACTGCCAAACAAAATTTTCCGGACCGTCGGTAACCCCAGAGTTGTACCCAATCGCCCTTCTCGACATTGTTCTGGGAGATCAGCTTGCTCCATCCCTTGTAGTTCATCACCAGTACTGTTTTCAAACTCGGCCAATTCTTGAGACGAAGCTCGTAAGATCCCCCCGTTGAGGCGTTGAATCAATCCCAGAAAAGTAGAGCTCTTTACTCATATCCTGCATTTCGTCCTCTGTCAAGAACTCCATCAGCTTAACATGGTCGTTTATCATTAGCCTGTTTGTTCACATCAGAGACTTCAAGCCTTTTCTTATACAGGAAGACGGGCATCGTCGCTGTCCCGTTTTCCAACATGATTACTTTGACGAGGGCTGGAATGTCATCAATAGAAGGAACTCTTTCTTCTTCAGGAGGCATGATGAATTTCCCCTTTTTAGTTCTCTTATTCGCCTCATCTTTACTGCAACTTCCAACACTCTTCCTTTTCTTGTTCTTCATCTAGCTGGATTCTTTCAAACTAGTTTCAGAAATCTCAACACCCTTATTACGACTTACAACCAATTCTACGAGAATAATCATCAAGGCGCCAAAATTCTTCGCACGAGAAAAACCCGATTCCCTCGTGGAAACAATGCAGCGGCATGGGATTGATACTTGTCGACGCCGGAGAAAACTCATCCACCCCACTCTTCTTCTCCGGCGTGAAACTAGACAACCTCAAAGTTGTATCTACATCATCGCTCCAGTGTAATTAGGCCGAAATGTAGAGTAGTCAGATGTAATTCTCTCTCTCTCTTTTATATATTTATAATGTACTGATACAATCAAGGTAATATGGGTAGGGCGATACGAACGTCTAATATAATGTTCGACATAGTATTAAATACGACATAAAACAACACAATAATATTATATTTTAAAAAACGTTGTGTATTAGAACTGGAAATGTATGGGTTGGAGCGGAGAGTAAATTATAATTTTATCTAATAAAGAGAAGTTAATAACGTTTCGTTTTCTCATTATCGTTGTGTTACTTGTGTCCCAAACCTAAGTAGCATAAAAGAGTTCTATACTTCTGTTGTTGTGTCCCAACCCTAAGGCCGCGTTTACTTTTGTGAAAAACGCATGTTTGATGGGCTTAACACAAGTTATCTTTTGTTTACTTTAATTGGACCTATGCCCGTGTCAAATGGGCTGGCCCGTGTCTCTGGCGTGAGAATGCGTGACATTTAAACACGCAAATTTGGCGTATTTAAAAGAGGCCCAATTTAACATGGAAGGGCAAATGACTTTCTTGTCCAATAATACAATTTAATTACGAGACACTGCCATTGTATTTTTGTGTGGCTCATCCTCCGCCCCAGATCCCCAAGTTCACCGGCTATTCCAGTTTCACCGTCGCTGACAGCCCGCTCACCTCCATCGCCGCCGAGGTTAGCTTTACCCTGCGAAACTCTAACAAGAAGATGACCCTCTCCTACGACCAAATTCAAGCGGTGGTTTTCTACAAATCGTGGTCACTTTCGGACACCGCCCTTTTTGTAGAGACCAAGAACGAGACTTCTCTGCCGGCAAACTTCGCCGATGCTGGTTCTTCATCGATCGAGCGGCGGTGCATGGGATGATAGGCGAAAGGCGGAGTCTTTGGACGGTGGGATTCAATCTGAGGGCTTTCTAGGGTTAGATTCAAGGCTAAAGCTTGGAAGACTAAGAGGAGCTATTTGAAGGTGTCTTGCTGGGATTTGATGGTCGAAATTCCAAAGAATCAGAGCTCCGACAGGTTAACCGGTGGGCCGAAGGCCGAAGCAATGTTGCGTCGGAATTTAAGGTGAATAATGCATTCTTTGTTATGAAAGCCAAAAGTGAGGATTCAAAACTGGGAATGATGACTTCAGAAGTTAGCGTAAAAAGGGGATTACGTT
>JBBMKE010346244.1:0-13240 GCA_037834125.1 Lippia alba | reverse complement strand
GTTTGAAGGGGCGGAAACTTGAGTCCACATTCAGGTGGTGTTGGATGACTTTGGGGTCAACACCGACCAGGTCAGTGGAGCTCAAAGTGAACACGTCGGAATTTTCCCGTAGGAATTGAATGAGCATGCATTGTTGCTTTCCCTTCAGGTTGGCACCGATATTGGTTGTCTTTTCACTGTCGTCGGGGACCAAGTACACGGGCACAATAGCTCCGGCTGCCGCGATCTTCCCATCGTCTAGCTTTCTCTTTTTCCGGGCAATGGTGGAGGTCATTTGTTTGGAACACATTTCTACGGTAGGATCTTCTGGATTAGCCAGCTCAGTGTCGATGAAGTCATCTACGTACAGGGGTGGGACAATCACCTTGTTTGGGAGCTTGACCTTGTCCATGGAGATAGAGTAGCATTTCCAGGATTCGGGGATGTTACACCTCAACTCTCCGATGCCGTGAGGAGTTGGGAACTTGAGGGTCTAGTGGTAGGCCAAATAAACGGCCCTAAACGCGATGAGGGCGGGGCGCCCAACTATGATGTTGTAAGTAGAGTGATATTCGACCACCAGAAATTTCATCCTTTGGGTCGCCCTCTTGGGCAATTTTCCCATGGAGGTAACGAGCTTGACTCGTCCCTTGGAGTAAACTTCTGACCCGCCGAATCCTGTTAGGGGCATTTGGATGGGTTCATAATCAAGTTTATCATGCAAGTTCATTTTTTGAAAAGTAGAGTAAAAGATAATGTTTGCCGAGGCTCCACTATAAACGAAAGTCTTGTGAATGGCACAGTTAGCTACATCGAGCGTGACTATCCAGCGGACAACTCGGCACTGTGCCGTCCCGTGGCATCACTGGTACAAAATCCCTATCACTAAAGGTGATTTCTTGTTCCAACCATTCTTTGTCTGGCTCGATGTGCATGACTTCTCGGGGGCCATAGAGCTCTCGTCCAGCTTTTCTTCTCGATCGCTTGCGGGCTGTCTTAGAGTCACCTCCAGTCGGGCCACCCGCTATCATGAAGATTTCATTCGTTGGCACGTTGTGCGGGTCTTCGTCAGCAGTCTTTTCGAGCGGCTGCTTGCGTCCTCTTCTGGCGGGTGGGGAGTCTCCTCGGTCGAACGCTTGCTGGGCCCGATCGTCCAACTTTCGGACGAACTCAGTCAGGTGATCCCCTTGGATCAACCTTTCAATTTCCTCGCGCAAGGCGATGCACTCAGAGGTCCAGTGCCCGTACTCATGTGGTGCGCGCACCTCTTGGCGGATTTTTTTGCCTTCTTGGTCTCCTTCAGCTGTTTGGGTTTTTTGAGAAGGCCGCGATCCATGCTTCATAGATTTCCTCAATCGGGTAGGCGATGACAGTGTACGACTTCTTTGCCCCGCTGCCTGAGTGTGCTTCCCTCTTCAGGCGTTGCTCCATTCTATTGGAGAGCCTGGGCGGGTCCTACCGAGACGGGTTGGAACGTGGTTGGCGGTCGTTGGCTTGCTCGTTGCTTCGCATCTCATTTCTCTGTGCCTGGGCTTGGTTGCTGGGCTTGACCTCTTCCAACTGCATGTATTTGCGTGCGATGATCATGACCTCCTCCATGTTTTGGGGCTCTTTGAGGATCATGTCGTCGGCACACTTCGTGTGTCGAATGGCGGCGTGGAGGGTTTGGGTGAGCACATCGATGTCTGGGTGCTCAACCTTGACCAGTGCTTTGTTCAAGCGGGAGAAGAAGTGTCTCAAACTCTCTCCGTCTTCTTGAACGATGGTGTAGAGATAGGTGGAGGGGAGCTTGACCTTGTACATGGAGGAGAAGTGGGCTTTGAATTTCCGTGAGAGGTCGTCGTAGTCCCGAATGCTATGGGGGATAAACCTCTCAAACCAGTCTTGGGCTGGGCACTCGAGCGTAGTTTCAAAGATCTTCGCCCATATCAGCTTGGAATGGCCATACAGGCTGACTTGTGCTTCAAACTTGGAACAATGTTTGATGGGGTCTGAATTCCCACTATAGATAGGAAGAATCGTGGGTACCCTGTCTTCAAGCTTGGCATCGATTATTGCATCGCAGAAAGGAGACCTTGCCTCTCTTTCTCTTCTGTAAGCCCTCGCTTGATGAGGGCGGTGTAGCACCCGGCGCGTGACGCCACATCCCCCCGCACCAAGACCAAGACCCGGTCGTGAAATAAAAATCCAAGCCCGAATCCGAAATCAAGGCGAACGGGAACACAACACACACTTGCCAGGCTAGGCGGGACTAACCCTTAAACCAAATAACCACATGCGTCAGAGCTCAATAAAACACGCGTAAGCATTCATACATACATAACATTAAACAAATTCGAGCCACGGCTCTACAACAGTTCGATACATGCAGCACGGCCTTCACAGCTTCAAATACAGAATTTAAAATGCACCGAGATATAATTACATTCATTAAACATGAGTGTGTGTACACAAGTGTAACAAGACTCAAGACAAAACACTACCAAAGACACAAACTCCCGCCTAGCACTCCAAAAGGACAACCTGCACAACACAACTGAAACAAATCCAAGTTCAATCTATAGGAGACTGGTGGATATAAAAAGCAGGGCTTACAATATACATAAAAAGCAGTAAGTAAACATTCACATGCATAATATAATCCCAAGTGAGGTTTTATAATCAACTTCCCAAGTGGGCAAAGAAAATCATCACACGGGATTATATATTTCAATCTAACAAAAGGTCAATAGGTTCTAATAAGCCCGGCGAGGGGGCATGCATAATTCTCCTTCCGCCACCTCGTGTACTATCATTAACGTTCATTCATTCTTTACATTCATTCTTATCATTCTTTCATACATACATTCTTTCTTTCTTTACGTGCACAATCAATCAAGTGCAATACGTTTGGGAGAACAGTGTACCGGCCCTCCCGCACGTTTCTCCTTCTCCGGGTGATGGTCGGGTGATCGGCCCAAGCCATCCATTCCTTCTATGACCTAGAGGGGTACATGAATCCCCTAAAGGCATCGACACCCCCATCCCTCGCTATCTCCAACGAGTTCAGGATTGCGTCGCGAGTTGGTGGGACTAGTATGAGGGATCTCCGTAGGCCCTTGCCTCATCGGTTAGCCACTCACACTAAGCCCCGGGCCCCCATTCAGTGTATGCATTCATTCATTGCCAAAACATGGTAGGGTTCAAACAAAAGGCTTTACGTTGGCAATCATTTACTCGATAGAAAACCGACTCTAAATACGTATACATATAGTTTTGGCTTAAACATTTCACATAGAGGTTGTATTAGGGTCGTTAACTAGTAGTAGAGAAACCTACCTTTGAAGTTTAAAACACAAGAAGTAAGCTTCCAAAACGAACTTGTCTCCACTGGACCCGGATCTGTGCAAAAAAAGTACGTGAGACTCTAAATGACCACAATTGATGTTCGGTAATGCAATAGAAATGGCATGAGATACATAAGAGATAATATCATATCATGATTATGCTCATGTGCACAATAAATGCCCCTAAAGGCTCACATTCGATCATATCATTCATAACTCGTGTATTCGATTCCAATCATGTTCATTGTTTTCATAAATCAATTCAACTCGAGGCATAATTCAATAACAATGCTCATAATGCATAATTCAATAAATAGACAAGTCATGAGAATCATAAGACATAACTCAATGAGCAATTAGGGTTCACAAATCATCATACCAAGCATTCATTAGCACATTCGATCAATCGGTTGCATATAAGCACGTTCGGGCACATATGAGCATATATCTTCATAAAACACAACAATATGGATCATAATCCCACATAATCAATAAATCATACTCATACATAGGCTAAGAACATATTGGGATCATGATAGGGGTGGGAAAGACCCATACAAGCGAATAGAGAAGCGAAACAACGCACGAAAACGGCCCAGACCTACTGTGAAGAACCAACGGCCGTTGGTTTTCCTGACTTGATTTCCAACGGCCGTTGATATGAGGCAGAAACTCTTTACTGCTCAGCCAATATCAACGGCCATTGGTTTCCATGGCCAAAATTCCAACGGCCATTGGAAACCCATTTCGGCCAAAAACCACATTTTTGCACTCTAAGGGCCAAAACCAAGTTCCCAACATGCTAAGACACTTCAAACTCAAACTATAAACATTCATGAAGCCATAAACTCATACATTATCATGTCATAACATGCAAGAGACGAGAACCACACTCAAACATCAAGAATTCATACAATTAGGCCAATTAAGTTCAAGTGAGGCAAGGAAGCATTCATGGTTGCATATTGGCTCAAATAACCATACTCTTGACACCAAGACACTCATATATACATCATACTACATCCAATAATTCATATAAGGAAGCTGGGGTGAAGGGGATTAGGGATTCAATACAAACACCAAGTGAAATCCACCACTCACGCTTGAAATCATCTAATGAGCACATATCTTGCACAATTTACTCACCAAGTCATAGATTCATACATCCTCTTCTCAATCCCAACATGCATACAAGGACCTAATCCTCCTCCCTTAACCAACTCCAAGCATGGAATCCACAAATACACCACACGTGGTCACCAAGAATCATCAAAGGCATATATAGGCACAAGGAAACACAAGAATTCCCAAATTCTCACATAATCCACCTAGGAAAAATAAGGCATATCCTTCCACATTCATACACCAAGAGAACAAGTCCAAATATTCATATATATACAACAAGAAGCATCAAGAAAGCAAGAAAAACCCATCCATGATCATAAATATGCAAGAACACCAAATATGCCCAAACCCTCAATTTCCCCCAGTTCCAATCATGCTTAAATTCATGGTGAGTGCTTGAAATTAATAAATGAAAATGACCATGAGAATGCTAGAAATCCAAATATGCATTTACCTTGAAGAGTTATGCAAGAATAATGAAGGTTCTTGAGCTTGGAAGGTGCTTCAATGGAGGTGGGGGAGAGCTTCTCTTTCCTTTCTCTTTTCTTGAAGAAGATAAAATGAATTGAGTGAGAGAGAGGGGGTTTGGGTCGGTGGGGGCTGATGGAGAGGGAGAGAGTGTGTAATACAAGTGGGGCTAGGTTTAAAGGTAGGGTACTAGGTGCGTAAATAGGTAAGTAAGGCTTTCTTGGTTCACTTGTGGTAATTTGGTGCACAAAGGCCTCGTTTCGGTCGTAATTCGGAGGTCTTAGATATTTTATAAAAATAAGAGGATAGTCCCATCAAGTCCAAATTGCCAATTCAAACTCAATGGAGGTGACGGAATTCGAATACGAATTCCCTAGCTCAAGATATGCATGCCGGACCAATAGGTGCGCTAATTGCTCATTATTCTCCATTTTGGTCACGTAAATGAAATGCAATGCAATAACACATCACACAAGGCCAAAAACATGAAACGAGCACATATACAAATTCGTAATATATAAATCTCAAGCGTAGACAAATTTCATGAAAATCAGAAAACGAATCGCACGCGCACGAAGAGCAATTAATTCACGTAATATCATGAAGTTCAATTAATCAAATAGGATCAAAAAATTCAAAGAGTTACAAATAATTCACATTATAGCAATTAAATAAACAAAATTTCATATAAAACACATTTATTATTAATTAAATTGCGCACGTTGGTAACACATACGTCATAACTTGTACGGCCAAAAAGTTGGGATGTTACATAAAATAATAAACCATATTAAGAATTTAAAAGAATACAACTGTTTGTTGCGCTTTTCTCAAAGAACAAAATCATGGGCTTATCGGCCCCATCTTCTGATATTTCTTAAGGTAAAAAATGGGCTTTGAATTTGTTTAAGCCCACTACATGTTGTCCAATATATATTATGGATAAAAAGGGCCTTAGAAAACCACTTCTATTTAGAGTTCAACTCTGTTCTAGTTAACTAATATCTCGAATTTGAGTTCTTGAAATACAACTATTGTTGATAGAGAAAATTTTACGCTTAAACGATTTGAATCCATTTGATCCATAAAAATAAATTATAAAAAAAATTATATTTTATTAGTAATTAAATAATTCGCTTGCGCGAAATCTAATATCTTACTTTTCGCTATTAACAATTATATAGTTACCTCGGTGATGTGATTTGTAACACGATTTTGTTTTAATGAATTGTAGGCACCTCTACAAATAGAAAAATTAGACCATAAAGTTAAAATTGGTTAAGAATTAATGAATTCTTTTTATTCAACCATCCACTCCCGATTCTATTCTAGTTTTATACTAGCTTAGTTTTATTGTATAGTAAATTGGTTGTATTTGATGATTAATCAAGCTGTTATAGCCTGTACCTCGATTGAAATATCTAGCTAACTGTGCTTATAATTGCCGATTACACTCTAATTGAGTTCCAGTATAATTGCTTGGATATAAAATGAATAAAAGCTGTAACTAATAATATATTTAGTCATAAAAGCTTACTTATAATTGATATTTTTGGGGGAAATTAGGAAAAATTCCCCAGTTATAGAATTAATTTTTAGTTTGCTCCCTATTTTCAAAATTATTTTTGCTTATTCTTCAGATGAGAATCATAATTTTAGTTTGCTCCCCATTTTCTGCAACACATAACATATTGCAAAAGATATACAATATATTACGATTTAGATACGCGATTGATGTTGTATATCTTTCGCAATATATCGTATGTGCTGCAACAAATGAGAAACATACTAAAATTATGATTCTCATTTGATAATTTTAAAAATAGAATCAAACTAAAAATTTTGAACCCACGAGGAATTAAAAAAAAAAGCCCCTTTTTTTGTGATAAATTTCTAATAACAATAACTAGGGATACTAATTTATGACTACAACTAGAGGTGTATATCACTAAATGCAGTGACAAATGCAAACACTAAATTTTAAAATTAATCTTTAAACCATTTCACGACAAAAGAAAACTTCTTGCTACTTAATTATAATATTAAAAGGTAAAACACAGTTACTTTAATTTTGATCACTTATAAAATACACTCCCAAGAGTAAATGATATGGGATAATTGTTATAATATTTAAGGAAATTTATACTTGACTATCTTTTATTTGGACCTAATTACATGCGGTCTATCTAAATTAAATATTACATTTTAGTCCCTATAAGTTTTTGTTTGATATGAGATCCCTAACGGTTGTAAAAGTACATTTAAACTCCTGTCGGTTTGTATGCGTGTTACATTGAATATATAACTAAAATTATAAATCATCCCTAAAATTTATAAATATAATTAGTACAACGATCCTATAAATTATGAATTTAATTACAACACAGCCCCTTGAGTAACAAATCAATTGAAAAATTGAGGATACATTTGAAATAATATAACAGAGCCCTAACGAAGAGCATCAGAGACGACAACGGTACTAAAAAATTAGAAACTAACAATATAATTTCTCAATTTAAATAGAATATATTGTAATTAAACCTAACTCCCAAGTAGTCACATGTAAAATTTTCTAATATTTAAGCATATTGTGTCCACACATGAAACATGCATGCATATATAGTAACTGTATTTCTGCTTCTACTTATGATATTTATTTTGATTTGGTTGCTGTTCAACTAATGAATTTTACAAGTATTTCTACGTACACATTTTTTGATTGTGGGATACATTTATAGGAAACTCAGACAATCGTACTCATTCATGTATTTCCATGTGGTAGCTGTCACGTTAATACTTTATGAATATTTGGTCAACAATATTTCATGCACATTATTGTGTTGGATAATTATTACAATAATAATTCGTAAGATAAGACTGAACCCTATAAGCAGACAAACTACTCTCAGTACTCTCTTGATTAACAAATCTCGACAGTCTCATGGTACGTAATAAAGTTGAGTTTCCTTTGTCCAATCACATATTATTGAACATATTTTTATTTCTTTTTATTTTTAAATCATCAAGAAAACCGTGAGTTGATTAGCGATGTCCCTTCTCATATATAAACTTGGAATATGGAAGCACGCGAAGTACATGCAATGAGACGTATAATCCACATATCCCCAAAAAAGAAAAAGCAAAATGTCCAAAAAAATGATAACAACAAGAGTTACAAGAATGAACAAAACTTATAACTCAAGTCCCTATATATTAAGCATCTACTTCTCGCTATTTCGATTTAATATATATATGAGGTGGGAGTCTCGATAATTTTTCTACAGTCTCTAAACTGTTTCCGCCCCCTACCGTAAAAAAAAAATCCCTATCACACATCGACCTATTTGGATATATTATTGGCCCGTGAATGAGATGCCTAAACATTCAAGCAGCAACATGGTATAGTATTGAACATGTTTGATGGAAAATAACGAATGAAATATAGCAAATTATGGTAAATTTTGGTGCATTTCTTTATTGTAATATTCATATGTTCACATCAGTTTTACATAATAGATAAGTAGGCGTGCTTTACAGTAATGCGACTTTGTTAGTTAGAGTTGTTAGCTTGTAGACACGTGTTGTAGTTGTTGACTTGCTATTTATTTCCCTCAGCTCATGTACAGACTTGTATTTTGCTACTTTGACAGCTAATAATGGGAGTTGCATTTTCTCTCTCTACACGTGGGTTTGTTACCTTTCAATATGGTATCAGTTGAATTCCGCTTCCGTCTCTGGCTTGATTCTGGCGATTTTCCGGTGATTTCCGTTTGATTTTCGGCGATTTTTTCCTTGTTTCTTCGCCTGGTGTTCTGTTGTTGTCCTCTACCTTCTGTTGTTGCTTTGTTTTTGGCTTTCATGGCGTCTAATAGTTCATCTGGAACTCCTACTTTTGCCTCCGATGATCCATACTTCCTTCCGCAGTCGGAAAGCTTGAATTCGTTCCTAGTTTCGCAGCAATTGACCGGTGACAATTACAATACCTGGAGCAGGTCTGTTCTCATTGCTCTCTCAACTAAGAACAAGCAAGGTTTCATTGATGGTTCATTGCTTCCTCCTGAGGCCGCGGAACCTGAATCACGTCGCAAAGCTTGGATCCGCAACAATCATGTTGTTATTTCGTGGATTCTGCATTCTGTTTCAAAGGAAATCGCAACTTCCATCTTATTTTCGGATTCCGTGCGTGAGATCTGGCTTGACCTTAAGGATCGGTTTCAGCAATCTAACGGTCCTCGCATATTCCAGCTTCGTCAACAGCTGCTTTCAATTCGCCAGGATTCATCTTCTGTGAGTATGTATTTCACGAAGCTTAAGTCAATTTGGGAAGAACTTTCTAACTATAGACCTGTCTGCACTTGTAATCGGTGTAACTGTGATGGATTGCATGAGTTGACTCTGTTTTATCAGTCTGAATATGTCATGGCATTTCTCGTGGGGTTGAATGAGTCCTATAGTGCTATTCGGAGTCATATTCTGTTGATGGAGCCTTTGCTGAACATGAGTAGGGTTTTTGCACTTGTCAGTCAGGAGGAGAGGCAACGTGGCTTGCACAATTCCTCTCCGTCTGCTCCTATGGTGTTTGCTGTACGTGGTGGTTCTCCATTTGTGTCCCGCGGCGGTCGTGGATACTCTAACTCTCGTGGTGGTGGTACTGGTCGTGGAATGACTCATTCCAGAGGTAGAGGACAGGTGTCTGGATCTCAGCTTGAATGTACTCATTGCAGTGGTCATCATACGGTTGATAGATGCTATAAGCTGCATGGTTATCCTCCTGGTTATTTCAATAATCCGCCATCTTTCAATAATCAATCTTCATTCAACAGATATCGTGCAGCACCATCTATTCATCAACCTGCTTCCTCTTCATCTGCAATTAATTAAGTGGATGTGCAACCTTCACCTAATTCTCAACCTTCTGTTTTTTCCAATACTTCTAGTCATTCTCTTCATTCCTTAACTGACAAGCAATATCAGGATTTGTTGGCTTTGTTGGCTTCACTGGGGCAACATAATTCTCAATCTGTTGATGCCTCTTCCAGTGGTTCACAGGATCATACCACAGGTATTTCCCTTTCTGCATCTATCTCTTTTGATGTTGGGAAATCAATCTGGATTCTAGATTCAGGAGCTACCAGACATATTTGATGTGATATGTCATTATTTGACAGTTTTGAAAGTGTTGATAACACTACTGTTTCTTTACCTAATGGTTCAATTCTTAATGTTCCTCTCAAAGGCACTATCAAGCTACATCCTTCCATTTTATTACTTGATGTATTCTTTGTTCCTCAGTTCAAATTCAACTTATTGTCCCTTAGTCATTTGCTCAAATCTTCTTCTGTTTCCATTTCTTTCATGGCTGATCAGTGTATAGTTCAGGATTCTTACCTGAAGGAGATGATTGGCAGTGCTAAACTTCACAATGGCCTCTATGTCTGGACGCCATCTGTCTCTTCAACCACCATTCCTTCTCAATCACATTTCATTAATAAAGTTTCTGTTGCCACTTGGCATAACAGATTAGGCCATGTATCTTCTTTAGTGCTTGAGCAATTGAAATCTATACTTGGTTTGAATTTAACTCAATTACCTTCTTCCCATTGCAATGTTTGTCCTCTTGCTAAGCAAAAGAGACTATATTTTCCTCTTAGACAGAATAGATCTTCATGTGTTTTTGATCTTGTATATGCTGATGTATGGGGACCTTTTAATCATGCTTCATTTAATCCATATAAGTACTTTCGTACACTAGTGGATGATCATAGTAGATTCACTTGGCTCTTTCTGCTCAAGCATAAATCAGATGTTCTCAGTGTTGTTCCTCAATTCTTTATGTATGTTAAGATTCAATTCAACAGTGATATTAAGGGATTTAGGTCAGACAATGCTCCTGAACTTGCTTTCACAGATTTCTTTAAAGAAAAAGGTGTTACACATCAGTTTTCCTGTGTTGAAACTCCTCAACAGAACTCTGTGGTAGAAAGGAAACATCAACACCTCCTGAATGTTGCTAGAGCTTTATTTTTTCAGTCAAGGGTTCCAATACATTACTGGACTGACTGTTTTCTCACAGCTGTCTATCTTATCAATAGAGTTCCTTCAATTTCCCTTCAATCTCTCACTCCATTTGAGCTCTTATTTCATACACCAGTTGATTATAGCTCTTTAAAGGTTTTTGGTTGCTTAGCTTACGCCTCAACCTTACCTTATTACAGACACAAGTTCACTCCTAGAGCTAAAACATGTGTTCTTTTGGGATTTCCTCCAGGTGTTAAAGGCTATAAATTGCTTGATCTTCACACTAAAGAAGTGTTCATCTCAAGAGATGTTGTTTTTCATGAGGACATCTTTCCTTTTTTGTCATCTTCTTCCACTCCATTCAATTCTGATTCATTTCCTGACCTCACTCTTCCATCTCCTGTTGCCATTCCTCTTCCAGATCCTGATTTGCCTTCTAATTCATCTGTTACACCATCACCTGCTCTTCCTGAGTATAGAAGATCCTCCAGAGAGGTCAGAAAGCCTTCATATCTGCAAGATTACCATTGTAACTTGCTTCATCATTCTTCTTCCACTCCATATCCCATCTCTTCTTATCTCTCATATGATCACTTATCTCCTTCTCACAAACACTATTGCCTCAATGTCACTACCATTCCAGAACCCCAATCATATTCTGTTGCTTCTCAGTTTCCAGCTTGGAAAGCTGCCATGCAAGATGAACTCACTGCCATGAGTGACAAGAATACATGGACAGTGGTTCCTTTGCCTCCTGGAGCTCATGTTATAGGTTGTAAGTGGGTTTTTAAAACTAAATTCAAGTCTGATGGGAGCTTAACAAGACACAAATCCAGGTTAGTGGCCAAGGGTTATAGTCAAAAAGAAGGAATTGATTTCATTGATACATTTTCACCAGTGGCCAAACTTCCTACAGTTAAAACTGTGTTGGCATTGGCAAGTACTCATAATTGGCATTTGGCTCAATTGGATGTCAATAATGCTTTTTTAAATGGAGATTTGTTTGAAGAAGTATATATGGAATTGCCACAGGGGTATCAACCTCCAGTTTCACTTCTTAATGGTTCAGGGAAGCTTGTTTGTAAGTTGAATAAAGTCCATTTATAGCTTGAAACAAGCATCTAGGCAGTGGTATGCCAAATTCTCTGCTTCTCTCATTGCTTATGGTTTTATCCAGTCTAAAGCAGATTATTCTTTATTCACTAAGGGAGCAGATCAAGATTTTATAGCCCTCTTGGTTTATGTGGATGATATTATCATCACTGGGCTCAATTCAGCTTTGATTGATGCCGTTAAACAATTCCTTCACACTCAGTTTAAACTCAAAGATTTGGGCACCTTGAAGTATTTTTTGGGACTTGAGATTGCAAGATCAAAAGAGGGTATTCATCTTTGTCAAAGGAAATCTCAAGCTTAACATATTTGATGGTGATTCTTTGTCTGATGTTGCTGGTTACAGACAACTTATTGGGAGATTATTATATCTTACACTTACTAGGCTTGACATATGTTTCACAGTTAACAAACTTAATCAGTTTGTGTCTAAGCCTAGTACAGTGCATTTGGATGCAGTTCATCACCTTTTAAGATAGCTCAAAGGTTCTCCAGGGCAATGCATCTTATTTCCCTCTCAATTTGATTTGAAGTTGAGTGTCTTTGTTGATGCAGACTGGGCTTCATGCCAGGATACTAGGAGATCCACTTCTGGTTTTTGCATTTTTCTAGGAAAGTCTTTGATTTCTTGGAAATCCAAGAAACAATATGTTGTTTCACGTTCCTCTGCAGAAGCAGAATATAGAGCATTCGCATGTGCTGTTTCAGATTTGGTTTGGACAACTCATCTTCTTAAGGATCTACAGATTAAGATAGTTGAATCAATTCCATTATTTTGTGACAACTTGGCTGCTATTCATCTTGCATAAAACCCAATTTTCCATGAGAGGACTAAGCATATTGAGGTGGATTGTCACTTCGTTCGTGACAAGGTGGCTCTTGGGTTTATCAAACTATTACCGGTTCGTTCTAAACACCAAGTGGCTGACCTCTTTACCAAAGCTCTCTTCGCACCACAACTCAAATTACTCATGCACAAATTGGATGTCAAGGATATATTCCATCTACCTTGAGGGGGGTGTATTGTAATATTTGTTGGGAATAGTGCCCTGAAAATTCAATTTGTTGAATTAATTAAACCGAATTTATAACAAGTTATGAGTTTTTCACATATTGATAATTAATGACGTGCGATGGTATTCTTATATGAAATGTGTTTCATAGGAAAAGACTTTGAATACCGAAATCACGTGTCATTAAAGTTCTAGTCG
>JBBMKE010346136.1:0-13241 GCA_037834125.1 Lippia alba | reverse complement strand
TTGGCAGGGTCTACGTTCCGCCTAGCTTAGGAGGTTTTTGGTTTGTCACCCGTTCGCTAGGGAAAGATCCGGGTGCGAAATTTTCCATTTCGATATTCGGGTCGGACCTTAGTGCGGGGGATGTGGTGCCTCACATGCGGGGTGCTACATACTCAGTTCTGATCATATTCTATATCATAAATTCGTTATTCCCACATTTACATCCTGTCACCTTACACTCCCCTTTTATGTCAAACACTTCCATCAATAATAACAACACTTGTTGTTGTGTGCACTAGCTCCTTTGTGGTTGCAAAGCATTAAACTTCCCTAACTTCCGCTGCATGCACCTTATTTCAAGTACTGTTCTGTCCGTTCGCCGTAGTATTTCTCGAGTGAAGGATCCATCCTTTACTTGGAAAGTATTGCGGTGCGGGGGTTGTAGTGTTAGGGGAGGCACTACATAAACAACGGATGAAGGCAGTGCAAGATCGTCAAAAGAGTTACGTCGATAAGAGAAGGAGGCCTTTGGAGTTTGAAGTTGGAGATCTAGTCTTTTTGAAGGCGACTCCTAGAAAGGGCTTCACTCTTATAGGTAGAGGTGGAAAGCTCAATCCATGATACCTAGGGCCTTTTGAGATTTTGGAGAGAATTGGAGAAACGGCATATAGATTTGATTTGCCCTAACTTGACCGGCATACATAATGTGTTTCATGTCTCTCAACTTCAGAAGTATTATCCCGATGAAGATATCGTTCTCCCCGTTGAAGATATGAATTTGGAACCGGATTTGACTATTGTGAGACATCCGGTGGCTATTTAAGATCGAATAATCCAAGAATTGAGGAATAAACGGATACCTTTTGTTCTAGTTCTTTAGAGAGATCAACAATCCAAGGAGTCGACTTGGGAAACCGAGGACAAGATGAAAAACTTGTATCCAGGATTGTTTGAAGGGTTGGATTGGACTTAAGGACAAGTCCATTTTAAGGGGGGAGGTTGTGACACCCCATTCTTCGATCGGTAAAGGTACATTATGTGATTTAATTCTTAATTGCTTTTAGGATAGAAATTATTTGAATTACATGAATTAATTGTGGTTATGTGACTTATTTGCATTTTCAGATTTTGGGGATTTTGGAATTGAGCCTAGCCTTTGCGAACCGAAATAATTAAACCGGAAAAACCTTGAACCGAACCTACCAAAATAAACAGAACCGGTTCACCACTTATGTGCTTGAACCCTTTTCTTTTCTTCATTTTACCCAACATGTTTCCCAATCACTTATATGCCTGAACCCCTTTCTTCTCTTCATTTT
Source organism: Lippia alba (assembly GCA_037834125.1). NCBI lineage: Eukaryota > Viridiplantae > Streptophyta > Magnoliopsida > Lamiales > Verbenaceae > Lippia > Lippia alba. The sequence continues at coordinate 11,943 of JBBMKE010346136.1, read as the reverse complement.
ACACAACATTTTGAGAGGGTTTTGCAAACGGCCGATTGGAGGGGCAGACCTGATGCAGTGAGTTTCGAAACGGCCATTTGGAATTTGCTTTGAAACCCGAAACGGCCATTTTAAGCTCGAATTTTTGTTCCAGATGGTTTTGATACAGCCGTTTGGATTTCCTTTGAAAATCCGAAACGACCATTTCAAACCTCTCGGGTTCTAGACTTGGCTATCGAAACGGCCATTTGCTTTTTGAACTAAAACTCGAAACGGCCATTTCGAAGGCCGCTGTAAGAAAATTGATTTTTTGACTTTTGCGGTTCGATTACTTTGCTTCCGAAACACCTGTATATGTCTATTTTGAGCTTTAATAAGCTATTTTCATGCTTCGCATTTGTTGTATGACTTGTTTATACATGAGCTTGTGATTTGTGGGGATAATGTGATTAATTTAGAATCATTTGAGCATAATTATGCATCTCATACATGCTTTGCATTCTGCACGTCACATTTGGTACATTTTGAGTCTAAGTCTTGAGTTTGTATCCTTTTTGTGTTTTCAGAGCCGAGCCTAGATACTACCGAGCCCGAGGTTTAGGATATCCCTTGTTCACTTGCTTCCGGTTCTAATTCCTTTTGATAACAGGTGAGGTTTAGGATATTTGTATTAGTTAAATGACCTATGGCCTATTGTTTATTGATTTCTCAACCCACGTGCAAATATATCTTATATATCTATTTAATTATGGGTGTTTAAGATATGTATATGGATTTGTGGACTACTTTGAGGGCTTTGATGAAATTGATATATGAATAGGCATATGTAAGCTTGTTTTGAAAACCCTTTTTGTAATTTGTTCCTTTAAGCGAGATGTGCCCAGAAAGATGGGAATTTGGTTTTGCTGTATTTGTTGGGCCCCAGTATGGGTTAAGATCCCCAACACGACAAGGGTCGTCGGGTTTGACCTGTGCGTAATTCTATTTGAGGTATACACGTGAGACTCTGGAGGTTGGGAAGGCGTGTGTACCTTGACCTTCGGTGAATAGCCGGAGATGGCGTATTGTGGGTTCGCAACCCCTTACGTATTTATATTTGTGGTAGTGAGGGTTTGATTCCCGAATGCTAAGAAGTAGATGGTGGAGTGTATTTGTTATTTAATTCGTGTGGTATTTGAGAAGGAGGTGGAGAGTCCGTACTCGCCGGACGTTATTCATTTTATATTGGATAATTATAAATCGATATAGGAATTTGATATATGTATTAGCCTTTTCTAAAAACATTTTGGGTAAAACCCTAGCTCGATTTATGATCGTCTCTTTGTTATTTACTTTGTATATCTATATTTAGTGTGGGTGTCCGTTAGCCCCCTCACTCAGTCGTGTTGTTTAGACTGACCCTCTCTCTTTTCCCCCTTTAGTGCAAGTTTTGGTCTCGAGCTAGACGGGGAAGTGCGTCAGTGTGTCGTACTTAGCGTTCTAGGTCGAGTTGCATCATATGTATTAACTTTACTTTGATATTTTGGGATACTTAAATTGTCGAGAATTTATATAATTGATATTATATTGGCCCCGTGGGCATTGTATATATATGTTGCGCTCTTGTCGAGCTTTGCATGTGATCTTTTTATGCTTCTGCATTTTCTTTGATTAATTATTTCGCGTGCTCTGTTGGTTTTAGCCACGCTTAGCTTAGTGTGTGGGCACAGGTCCCCGTTCTCTTTGATGTGGATTCATGTAAAGAAGCTCATTTCATATGTTGATTCGGATCTAAGTGCGGGGGATGTGGATGACCTACGCTCGGGCGTCACAAAGGGAAAGAAAGAAAAATGAAGGGGAAGGCTTGAGCTTGAATTTCTTGATGTAAATGGAGAAGAATTCTTGATTTCATTTCTTGCTTGATTCATCCCATCATGAGAGGAAAAGAGAAGAAAGGGGTTTTGGGTGTTCTTGAGTTGAAAAAGAGAAATGAGATGTACAAGAGTGTATATAGGTTTAGATCAAGTTAGGTAAGGAAAGAGGAAGGGAATTTGCAACTTAGTCCTCAAGAAATTCAAGAAGTAGCAATCAAGTTCTCAATTTAACAAATGTGCAACTAGGCCATTTAATATGCTTGCAATTAAGTCCCATGATTTACATATTATCATTGATAGTGCCTAAAAATAAGGTATGGGACTCGTTCCCTCTTAGGCGCCCAAACACCATATTCCCCTTTCGTGATTCCCATTTGCATTCCCTCTTGTGTGCAACCTTCAAGTATTCAAGTATTGAGTTCCCCTTTGGACTCAAATATCGCACTCCCTTTTTTTTCTCAAGCATTACGCGAGGTCTGCTCATGCAAGGTCCGCATTACATGAGATCCGCTCTATGCGTAGTCCCCTCTTCAAGGTCCCTCCTATGCCAGTTCCACCCTTTCGAGGTCCGCTCATACGAGGTTTGCCTTACGCGAGGTCCGCTCATCGCGAAGTCCTCATATGTGAGGTCCACCCTTTTGAGCACCGCTCATGCAATGTTCACACTACGTGAGGTCCGCATTACGTGAAGTCCCTCTGATACTGCCAAAATATTCTAAGTCTCGTGCTTCACCTTTGCGCTCAACCTTAGCTCTCACCTCTGTGCTCAACCCTCGTGCTCCGCCCCAAGCGTAGCGGTTGCCCACATTCACACGCCACTCCACCACTTGGCGCATGACCCCACGATATTAGCACACACTCAAGCTTAAGGTATAAATACCCCTTTTTCTTCAGAACTGGGGGAGGCACCTTTTTATATACTGAACTGCTGCCCAAATTTTCGATCATCTTTCCTACCTAAGACAATCTAACTGTCTTGAGCGTCGGAGGCCAACGCGGGAAACACCTCCCGCCTGGTATTCTCACATTGTTTTGATCTTAACAGGTCGAAGAACCTACCTTTTGGCTGATTTGTTGGAGATTTAGAGCCGACCCCGTTTAAGTTTCGACGAAATAATTTTCGGCATCATCAGTTTGGCGCGGTCTTTGGGAACCACCAGATTTCCCAACCTTTTCTCAAATATTTTTTCTTATTTCACTCGGAAGATAACCAGATCTGAAACCCGAAGTCACAACGAGTGTATCTCTAGCTTATCATCGCGACTGTAATGGAATACAAGCCCAAATTAGAAGAATTCAAACCACCGTCGCTCCACTTTGCACTACCATCCCAATAAGCAGAGCGGAACATACGGCCAACCAGCCGTTACAAGAGGAACCACCTGTTTGAATAAATCCCACACTTGTTCGTAACATGGCGAATCCAACGGTAGCGGGACCGAGCTGAGTAAGCGATCCTCTCCAACCGCAGGATGAAGATGACCCATTCGAACAGATCCCACACTTGTTCATAACTTGGTGAATCCAACAGTAGCAGGACCGAGCTGAGTGCGCGATCCTCTTCAACCTCAGGATGAAGATGACCAGGCCTCATTTTTTCAACACGATTGGAAACATGCTGCCCTGAGAAAGATTGTGGAGGAATCTTATGTTGGAGATCAAGGAGAAGCACGCCACAAACCCGCTCGGCATCATGAATAGGGTAGTCAATAAGCCCCCACATCGGCCCATCCATGGAGATCAAAGAGACCAGTCGAACTCTCTTTTTGCCGAATGAACTAATGACCTCAGCGGAGCAATCCTCACCACATTGCGAGAAAATATTGATGGCACGAGCAAGAAGTTCTGAGGTTTCCCCCAATATGTCTCGCTATGATGGCATTGGTGATCTTGATATGCACTTAAAGTTAAAGCAACACACTTATAAAATTTTACCCATTTTACTTGCAATGTTATGGAGTTCAAACACAACACTTAGTCAATTTGTCCAAATATGAGTTACATGCTAAGGTTCGAGGTACCATTCTACAAAGCGAACTCAAATACGCCCCTTTTCAAAGTGAAAGCAACAACAAACTCAGCTAAGGAATTTCCAAGAAGCACCAAATGGTAAATCGGAAAGCAAAACATGCTAAGCTAAGCATCTATATCAATATATAGATCATCGCATCATCATATGCATGCTCAACATCACCACCGTTCCCCTTAACATCACCTCTACCACGGATATATCTTTATCACTCTTACCACGAGCCTCATCACCGTTCGCTTCTGGAGTATTGAGCACAAGAGTTTATCTCAACAGCTCCATCCACTCTATTCACGCTCGCTACGAGCCTCATTACCATTTACCACTAGAGTGTTGAGCGTAGGAGTTTATCTCCACGGCTCAATACACTCCATTCACGCTTGCCACGAGCCTCATTACCATTCACTACTAGAGTGTTAAGCACAGTAGTTAAATCTCCACGGCTCCGTCAACTCCATTCACGCTCGCCGCGAGCCTCATCACCATTGGCTACTAGAGTGTTGAGCTCAGGAGTTATTTCCACGGCTCTATCCCATCCCTTGGGATCAGTTTTATTGTGCTCACCTCGAACCTCATCACCAATTGTTGCACTATCACCCTCGGCCTGAGCATTTCGCTTATCAGCAAGTATGACATATACCTCGTCAATGGCGAACCAGAACTCATGTTTATTAAAATCATCATTATCTAGTTCTGACCTGCTCTCATGTCCAAGAATGGGTCTCATCTCACTATCCTTGTCAAGATCAATACCATTCACGCTCGTCTCGAGCCTCATCACCGTTCGCTAAGTGTTGAGAGCGAGAGTTATCTCCATGGCTCCATCCACTCCATTCACCGCACGGGGAATAAGAATATTAAATTGAATGGATGCTACCAAATTAAAATTTATTTATCACTCTGTGAGCACCTCACCCGCTCGGCACTCGAGAAGTGGGGGTAAATGATAGTGCCAAAAAATAAGCTATGGGACCCGTTCCCTCTTAGGCGCCCAAACACCATATTCCACTTTCGTGATTCCCATTTTGTGTTCCCTCTTGTGTGCAACCTTCAAGTATTGAGTTCCCGTTTGGACTCAAATATCGCGCTCCCTATTTTTGCTCAAGCATTACGCGAGGTCCACATTGTGCGAGATCCGCTCTATACGTGATCCCCTCTTCAAGGTCCCTCCTATGCGAGGTCCACCCTTTCGAGGTCCGCTCATGCGAGGTTCGCATTATGCGAGGTCCGCTCATCATGAAGTCCCTCCTATGCGAGGTCCACCCTTTCGAGCACCGCTCATGCGAGGTTCACAGTATGTGAGGTCTGTTCATGCAGATCCGCATTACACGAAGTCCCTCTGATACTGCCAAAATATTCTAAGTCTTGTGCTCTACCTTTGCACTCAACCTTGGCGCTCCACCTTCGCACTCAAGCTCAACCTTAGCGCTCAACTTTAGGGTTCCACCTTCGCGCTCAACCTAAGCGCTCCACTTTCGTGCTCAACCTAAGTGCTCAACCTCAGTGCTTGTAACAGCCCGGGTTTTGGGGCCTAGAGAAATGGGATTAGACGAATATATTCACAACCACAATTCACCATATATTTTATTTTATGAGAACTACGTGATTCTATGCCTTGATTGTTGAGCATTACTCCCACATCACTATTCATTCATCGAGCCAAAACCTTTACACATTCCTCTTGAAACTTTAAAAAGTTAGATTTCACATTTTTCGGATTCATATCCTAGCTTTTATCATCCTAAAATAACATTTGAAATTTGTTCATCAAAAATTCCCTTTAGGTCCCTAAGTTACTATTCATCTTAAATCGTAGGAATTTACCGGGACCTATTTACCTACCTAATGTTGGGTTCATATGAATCCTTACGAAATTTCATGAACTATGGTATCATTTCCAAACCCTAATTCTCATTAGAACTCTCGTACTATCCAAAATCGGCAAAAAAACCCAAGTTTTAACCTAATTCATACGTTTTCGAATCTTAACGTTTTCTCTATCCAATCTTATAGACATAACGATCTTTGATTTTTTCTATGAATTTTAAGACCTTTTCCAATACTTAGTTCAAACCCTAGCTCGTTCTATAAAATTTTCCATATTTTCCAATTTTATTTTAAAAGTACTATTCCGCCGAAAAATTTAACTTTCAAACCGTACAACTTTTGCTATACAATATTATAATCAGAACGACCCTAAAATTTTTCTAAGCATCATGGACACTTTTTCAGAAATTGAATCACATCCTAACTCCGATTTATATATTTTCTCGTATTTTCCAAAATTCCGAACGTTTACTACTTAAAATGTAGACGTCTAAACGTCTAAAGTTTATAACCATCGGAAAGCTCTTTCAATCATATTTCTTATAAAAATTTCTCCATTTCAAACTCAAACCTAGAAAAATTTAATACAATTTTATCATCAATTTTACCCTAATTTAGAATTATTTTATTATAATGTATTTATAACATAATGTATGTATACATATGCACTTACCTCACATGTACACCTATGTATACACCCCAACACCCTAGTTTACACCTTGCTACCCTAAACCCTTATTCATCAGCCTAAAATACTTCCTAATTGAAAGATAAGCCCCTAATTTCCAACTATAAATAGCCTCCAAGAGCAACACAAACTTCACACCAAAAATCACTCTCTCTCTAGTACCTCTCGGCACTACCTCTCTCTACAAGGTTAGGAGTGTTTTTCTTTTATTATTTCATATTTTATATTATTTCTTTAATATATTATGAATTATGGCAGCCTTAGATTTAATTAATTTATGTTTTAGGAATTTTATTTTTAATATATATGCAATATATGCTAGTTTTAGGAATGTGAGTACATATATGCATTTAATTTATTTTAATTCATGAATATTATAATGTTGAAGTATGAAAATATAATTAAATAATTATGGTCTCATTATATTAAATTCATGCCGAGAATAATTTATTTAGAATTAATTTTATGAATTAGATTACTAAATGTACTACATTTAGGTTAAATCTTAAGATATGAACATGAAATTTAATTGGCCTGATAATGAACTTATAAGAACACATTCATAAGTCTAAGAACAAGTTCTTGATGTTCTTGAACCCTAATTTGCACGTGTGGTATAGTGTGTGTGTGTGTGATTAATTTTGTGTTATAAAGTGTTTAATTCTTTGAAAATTAAATAGTAAATGTTTTCAATAGTAATTTTGACTTTTTGATCAACCCAAAGACTGATAATTTCGAAAATAATTATCAAAATATTTTTAGAATTTTTAAAGAAGGATTTTGACCCGAATTTTCCAAAATCGGTAAATTGTGAACTATTTTTAAAATGTGACCTACATTGCTCATTTAAACCCTAAAAATTATTTTAAAATTTATAATTAGGATCATAAAATGACTAATAAATATTTGATTAGCTAAAGACCTCATAAACCCTAACTTATTAATTAAATACCCTTAGAATAATTAAATTAGATTTTACCGGGAATTCTTTAACGTGTTAAGTATTATGTTCATTATGTGATCCTTTGATTAGGATATTAAGAACTCAGTTCTAAGACAGTAGTAGTATTATTTTCAGGTGACGCTAATACAGAACAGTGGGATTCACAATCCGCTTAGATCTCGGGAATAGGTGAGGATAAAACTATTTTCACCTGGAATCGTGCCTATACGTATAAATACTTATAAAATAATTTCCAAACTCATTATTATTTGATTTTCCTACTTATAAATATTACTATAATATAATACACCTCTTTATGAGAAAAATATCTTTAAGTCAGAATCAGGATCTTATCCGGGCATTATATACTTAGTCCTATTCTTACTAAGAACTGATTCTTGACTACGCAAGTGAAATATTTATCCTTATTATTATGGGCCCCGACGGCACCCCGTAGAAGTAATTATCCGAAAGGTATCGGGCCGAGGGTTGTTATTATACGGACCGCCACTTACACTTTTTAGTCGTAGTTTACCTGGAGGTTAGTCACTTTACGCCCAAGAGCTTATGGGAGACAACCTCCTGGGAACGTATTTCCCACTTATTACATTATACCGACTTTAGGGTTTGCTCCCCTATTGATACCGGAGTGTGGAGGATAATCATACTTAGTTTTATTAAAGTATCGGTGCCTTGATCAGCCCGTTACTATTTTCAAATATTTACGGAGTTCGGGTAAAAGGTCCTTACTTGTGGGCCATACAAATTCTTTATTAACTGTTCATATTTCAAAATACTCTCACATACCCTTATCCCCTACTTAAACTTATGAAATATATCTTACTTGTTATATCCTAATTGGAATTATTTAGATCAAGAATTTCTTGGTCATATATACGTATATAACTACTCATACCCTTATTCAGTAATACTCTTCACTTAGTCACTTTGACTAACTCCTCGCCTGTTTTCAACTACATGATTTCAGGATACGAGGACTGCGATACCTAGAGGTATCTTGAAGCTTTAGGTGTCACACTTATAATATGTGAGGATTAGTTTAGGGCATATAATCCTGATTGTATAAATACTTCAATAAGTTGCTCTTTTAGTTCTGTCTTAGATACAATATACATAATATACATTTACTTTTCCTGCGATCTATCATGTTGTTTAATTACAAGTTTTAAATTTCTCTATCTTCCGCTGCATTTGACCTTACGCTCTACTTAAGTACCGTCTATACCGTTCGCCGTAGTATTCCTCGAGTGCTAGGTCTCACATCCACTAGAGGGTAGTGCGGTGTGGGGGTTGTAGTGTTAGGGGGCGCTACAAAAAGTCCCATGTGGATCTCGATGACTTTGTAGCCTGTCTTTGCTCTACATAGTTGTAGACCGCATTCATGAAATTCCCCAAATTCATCGGAGGCAGTTGTGCTTGTTGCTCTTGCGATGTAGGAGTACGGTTACGTTAATGACGTCTACGTTCTGGAGACCTATCACGATTTCTCCTCGGAGGCATCCTATCAATTTAAAACACTAAATATGCATGGTATCTTTAGTTCGATGCATGGAGTGCAATTAATTCAATCAAGTTAAGAATTAAAGCATAAAGGCACAAAAGCACATAAGATATGCAAATGCAATCACATTGACAAATTGTTCCTAAGCCGAACGACCTAACTCGACTCAACATGACACTAGAGCCGAGTTTTGCAACCCAAGGCTCTGATACCACTTAAGGATGTAACGCCCAGCCCGTGACGTCACATCCCCCGCACCAAGACCCAGACCCGGTCATCAAATGAAAGTCCAAGCCCGAATCCGAATTAAGGCGAACGAGGACACAACACACACTCTCTAGGCTAGGTAGGACTAACCCTTGGACCAATTAACCACACGCATCAGAGTACAATAAAAATGCGGAAGCATAAATATACAAATCACAAGAGCACAACAAGCCACGGGCTCTACAATAATTCAATACATGGAACATGGCCTTCACAGCCTCAAAACAATAAATAAATGTGCCATAGGCGTCTAAGAATTAAGTAGAGAAATTAAATATGAGTGTGTACCAAACCTAAACTAGACTTTAAACAAGATACGTACTCCCGCCTAGCGTTCCCAAAAAGGAAACCTACACAAAACAACTGAAACAAATTCGGGTTCAGTCTATAGGAGGCTGGTGGGTATAAAAATGGGGCATAAATACATAATACGGCAAAATTTAAATCACGTACATGCAAGTTATAATCCCAAAAGAGGTTTTCAAGGCATTTCCCAAGTGGGCAAGAAACAAAAATAATCTAATGGGATTATAACAATCAATTTCGTGTCATAAGTGTTCATTAGGTCATAAGTGAGCCCGGCGTAAGGCTTCAATCTCCTTTCTCCACCTCGTGTATTAATAAATCATAAATTATTATCATAATTCATAAATCATTATTCATAATTCATAAGTGATCATGCATAAATCTTTCGTGTACATTCATAAACCATAAATAATCCATTTGGGCAATCTGTGTCCCGGCCTTCCCGTACGGTTTTCTCCTTCTCCGGGTGATGGTATGGTGATCGGCCCGAACCATCCAATCATAGTCCAAAGGTGGTACATGTTAGGAATAGTGCCCTAAAAGCATGTAGTGCATTACTTATTCCTTGTAAAATCACGAACAATCTTTAAATAATAAACGAAATGATTTTGGTTCATAGGCAACAATTCTTTATGTGCTTATTTGTCTGTTAGGGTAGACTTTATATTTACATATTTTGAACTCCCCTAATCCGAGATGCTGTCAAGAACTTGGCCTTTATGGGAAAGACATGTTAGGAATAGCGCCCTGAAATCAATTAGTGCTTTACTTATTCCTTGTAAAATCACAAACAATCTTTGAATAATAAATGAAATGATTTTGTTCATGGGCAACACTTCTTTATGTGCTTATTTTTCTGTTAGGGTAGACTTTATATTTGCATGTTTTGAACTCCTCTAATCTGAGATGCTGTCAAGAACTTTGCCTTTATGGGAAAGGCACATGAAAAAAGTTCTTGACTCCGTAAGCGAGGATTAATAAATATCTCCAAGTCAAGAGTCCAACAGACAGTGGGAGTGTCGATGTGGACTCTGTTGAGACTTGTTTATGTGATTATGTCCTTTTGAAGAATCACTCAGTTTCATGAAGTGATAAGTGCATACGATGATGCATTCATAATACATAAAGGTGATTGTTACAAGAACTTCATCACTGAGATGTCTCGCGTGAGAACACTCCTAAATGGGAAAGGAAGTTTTCAGAAACTCTCAGATTAGGAAATATCTCACAGGTCAATAACATGATTAATCCTTTGACTTGAGTTTCTGTAATGTCTCATATGAGCTAACTCTGTAATTTTTTATATAGGCTCAAAAGGGTTTCGACATACCGAAATCTGAACCACGGCCTATGTTGGATTACACGAGTGGCATATGAGAATTAGTAGAATCAATAAAGGACCTACAACTTTTTACAAGAACAATGTTGATTTCTTACTGATTAAGTTGTTCGTAGTTCATTAGCATTAATCCCTTGGTCAAGGTGGATAAAGGTCAAGATATCAAGAAAATGGAGTTTTCTTGGATTGAGATCAAAATGGATATGAAACGAACTTAACTTTATTGATCAAGAATATTCAGGCTATGAGAATATTCACATGCCTTAGTTCTTGATCGAGAGATGGAAGTGTAGGAGGATCTTATTCACTTGGTGTTATTGATGACAAAATAAACTATTATAATTATTTAGTTTTAAGAATTGAGAATAAATTGACTCCAATTTAGGCCTAAACATAAATGTTTCTTTCATCTCTTAACCATTACGAGAAGAAAGAGGCTTCACTCAACCAGAAAGAGAAGATAAATGAGTAACCAATAGTGACCAACTAAATCAACACATTTGAGAGTACTACACCAAACTATTCAGTGGATATACTATTGAAGAGGTGATGAGTGTTGGTATTAGTTTGCACCAACGAACCCTAAGGTGGCATGCATATGTATAAAGCGTTATCCATTATAATTCCCACATCACCTTTTTTTCGAGCCTACTTATTTCAAACCTATTAGGATATAGTAAGAGACGCGGTGGTGAAATTCATCAAAAATTGCATAGAGAGATATCAGTTCCCAAAAAGTCTCATCAGACGTTTATTTATCTAATTTTGAAAGTTAATTCTCCAAAAATTTAAACGAGATTCGGCCCATTACGTTGTGTAATGTATTGCTCAAAATGATCACCAAGATAATTATACTCTTTTTAAGTCATATACCAAAGAAATTGTGAGTCCATACCAGAATAGCGTTTTTCTCGGTGAGACACCCATTACAATATCTTGATGGTTCAAGAAGTGTTATGAATGATACATCACTCCAAAGACCCAAAAAAAAAAAAGGATAGTTCTGAAATTGAATCTTGAAAAGGAATACAACAAAGCCCAGTGAATTTTCTGGAAAAAAATCCAACTTTCTTCAAATCCCTGACAAAAATCATCAACATCAGTAGAGCAAAATAGAGGGGATACAACTAGAGATTTTATGGAATAGTAAACCGACGGAGGATGTATGGATGTGTGGCATTAGATAAGGT
>JBBMKE010345917.1:0-13242 GCA_037834125.1 Lippia alba | reverse complement strand
TAGCGAAGCTACGGCTATGGCGGCGTAGGAGACACGATCTAGGAATGCCTGAACGTGTTTCTCCATTGATGGATCTCGAAATTCTCAAGATTCTTGAGTTTGGTTGCCAAATTGGGAGGCCTATACGACGATCGTGAAGGTGTTTAATCCTGATAATTGAAAGTTCATATAAACAGGAACGGATTTAGGTTCTTCAACTGATTTAGGCACATAGGATTAGCACAAAAATACTGATAATTGAAAGTTTATATATTTGGATTTCAAAAAGTTAATTGGATTGTAGAATATTTAGTCTTTACCTTTTGCTGTTGCTGCGCGCCGCCGTGCCGGAGAATGGATTGGGAGGTGAGGGTTGGCGGAAACAATGGCTGTTTCAATTTCTGACAGTGACAAACGGAATCAGGGCGAGAAGCACAGATAGAGAATCTCACTAGTGTCACATCTGAAGCCCATGTTTGAAAATTAAAATAAGTTATTAATCAATTAAAAAAATTAAATAAAAAATATATATCAATTTTCAGTTCCATTTGGTTCGATTTAACTGGACAACCGAACTGAAAAATATGAAAAACCGAAGACCTATATAAAGAGAACTGAAAACCAGACTGAAACCTGTCCGGTTGGTTCGGTTTAAGAACGGTTCTGACTCGATTTTCAATTTTTTGCATAGCCCTACTTACATATATGCAATATGATAGCACAATTCTCTTCAGTATTCTGCCAATAGAATTATTGTCCAAGTTGATTTTAGTTCATGTGATTCCTATAGCTTGAGTTGGCAAAATACTTTGGTGATCTTTTGATTTTAATTCAAAAGTTTAGGTTCTATTATGGTTTTCTTTTATTAATTGTACAAGTGGGAAACAAACTTGACAACTACATGCGTTAAAAGGTGGACAATAGAAACATGGGTAATTCTAACTCGAGCCTGGCTCGGCCAAACCGGTGTAACGAGGGAGCGAGTGTTTTGCACTTGCCATGTGGTTGGTGGAAAATTTGGGAGAGTGACCAATCGAATGGCAAGTGTAATCCACTTGCCCTTTTGATTGGTTGGGTCCGGCCAAACCCGGTCTGGGCTAGAATTTTTCATAGAAACACATATTAATATAATAGTTCGTGCTACCATGTTGGCGAATCAATCGCGTAAGTTACTGATTTTAAGGTAGATGATTGACGAACAATGACTTATTATATTTAATATGTATTTCAAATCATTCTATTAATGTTTTAAGAAAATATTAGTATCATACTAAATTGGGCAATTTCAAAAAACTCGCTATGAGTTAGAAAAATATTTAATTAGCTCTCCAATTTCAAATTTATAATTTTAGTTAGTTTCTCATTAATTATTTTACCCTCAAAACAATAAATTCATAAATTTATACCACATAATGCGGAATTTATACTACATAATACGATATAACTAATGCATTCTTGAGTTTTTATACTACATTATGTGAATTTCATACATCATACATTTAAACTCATGCATATGCTGATTTGTCAAATCTACGAATTTATACTACATAATACAGAATTTATACTACATAATACGATATAAGTACTGCATTCTTGAGTTTTTATACTACATTATGTGAATTTTATACAACATATTTAAACTCATACATGTGCTGATTTGTCAAATCCATGAATTTATACTACATAATACAATATAAGTACTGTATTCTTGAGTTTTTATACTACATTATGTGAATCATATATCATACTGATTTATCAAATCCATTAATTTATACTACATAATACGGAATTTATACTGTAACACCCCAAAAGAGGATGCCACATCCCCCGCACTATAATCCAAACTCAGTCAAGGAATGGATGTCCAAGCCTGAATTCGAACCACAACAAACGGGAGACAACACACTCGCTTGGCCAGACATATCTAATTCGAACAAACCTACTAACAGAGTACATGGAAGCATTCAAGTAACAGAAGCATGCAGATTGCGGAAACGAATTAAACGAACATCAACAAAGGTAGCATAAACCAGCCAAAGTATATGATAGCATCAAATCCAACAAAGCCACACATGGCCAAATATCAAATGTCACACTGGGCTGTCTAACTACGTCTCACAGGGCTATCCTAGACCACACAGGGTCAACGGTAAAGTAAAGCATAATATTTCAGTACATAAGATAAGAGTACATCAACAGGAATGTATGAAACAGAAAGAAAATGCAATAGACTCTAACTAAATCGACAAGTGCAGACCAACATAACTCACATCCGCCTAGCTCAAAGTAAACTGGCAACTGAAAGATAAAATGAGGTGTCAGTCAATTGATTGAGTGAGGGGGCTAACGCACACCCACAGTACATATATAGAGCACAACACAGGACAGTAGGGTGGACTCGTGAACCGGGGCTCGGGTTTTGCATACCAAAACAGATAGAAATACCCAAAATAGATATGAGTTTAGGAAAACATTTCATAAAGATCCTATCCTGTTTCACAAGTCTCAATCAGGATATGATAATCATATATTCGGCGAGTACGAACTTCCAACCTTCTAATTCCTCAGGAAAGTAGAGAAATCAAAGCATAATTCAATCCAACCACAACTTCAAGTGATAGAAACGTCAAGCCTGCCCAATCCATCCAAGACAGGACATTCCTCAGGGGGAAGCCAACCCACAAGAGTCCTCCCCGGCCCTATAAACCGAAGGCTCAAGATACCACATCTTCCCTACAACACAGGTCGCGTGAAGATATCTCAAATGGAACTAAATACGGTGGCTTATCCAACGGCCCTTGCACCGTACCGGTCTCCACTCATACAAGCTCCCGGATCCATAATCAAGACAGGACAAATACCAATATTTTATGGCCACATCTCGCTAAGTAAACAGGACAGTATAGTTTTCCAAAAAGGCTTATATACACCTTCATAATAGTTTTCCAAAACCAAAGGTGGTTCACAAGATCATAACCCAATCATATCCAACGTCTTTATTTAATACTTAAATAAAGCTATAATAATAAAATACTTTAGCTACAACTTATTTATTATTTATCAAAAATAAATATGCATTATATAGAATATTTTTCATTATATATAATTTAATTATTTATTTTAAATTATTTTAGTTTACAAATTATAAGATTCATACATAATGTTACAAGTTATCTTGTCATCTAAGTTATGTTGTCATTTATATCGTGCATCGAACGTGATATACATTAGTTAGTTAATAATGCATAATGAGAAATGAGCACTTAAAGTTTCCTATGCGTGGCCAGGGTAATTGCTAGATACATTTGTTGGAATTCATATCAAGCTTACAAGCTAGATACACATCTTCAAATTCGTAACCTTTCCTCAAATTTCATTTTGTATTCTCATAGTTCTTAAACTTTTGATTGACTTTCCATGTACTTTAGCGATTTCCCATTTTAGGATTGGTTTTTATACGAGAGGGTCTCGTTAAAAAAAAAAAAGCTATTGCTTTCCATTACCGACGTTCAGCAGACAATCCATACATTATTATTCATCCATTTATTGCCTTTAAACCTGGCTAAAATTACCAACAATGAAAACAACCTAATAAACACAAAATGAACAAACTAACAGAAAATTCTAACCCCAATTCCAAAACAAAGCACAAATTAACGAAATTAAATTAAATATTTCAGAATAACTCGTTCACGCTAATCTCATCAAAAAATTAAATTTTATGTTTGCCTTTTAGTTTGTCTTTATTCAAAACAATCTACACCGTTAAAATATTTGTTTTTCTTTTCCCTATTCTGTATTAAATTTCCCACTACATATAAACTTCTAACTAAGACCTTGACTTTATAAGCGACTGAACCACTCAACTACCTTATACGGTTGTCATGAATGCTGATAAAATGATGACTGATACTATACGAAATGTTCGACAGTTCGAGGATGGCATGGTTTAACCAAAAAAAGTTTATTTCTCAGACATGAACTGACTATTAAATTAAAGATCAAACATCAGCTCTCCTCTATGATGCACGGACCTGAAGATACGATCACTATATACATGGACACGAAAATATTGATTTTTTTGACACAATTTTGAGGACCCATCGGCCATTATGATAAATTCGTTTGTTTAACTCAAACCGATTCTTTATTTATTTTTCAGCTTTTGTTACATTTAGAGGTGAATATTTAATTTCACAGATTTGGAGCTAAGCTTAATTGAAAAATTATACTTTTGGACAACAAATAGAAAAAGATAAGACTGCTCCTATCTTGAATATAATCTTATAGGACTATTAGTCCTCGAAAATTATAAATTTACATAATTATATTTTTATCAATAAAATTATGATTACCCGGAAAAAGAATTCAGCTAAATTACTTTTTTAGTATATTAATGATTCAGGCACCAGTGGAGGTCTGGACCACATCAATTTAATTTCGCATTGAAAGTGTTGTGAAGACTTTGAGAGTCGATGGAAGAAATCAAAAGACACAAATGAAGATACTATTTAGTGCTTTTATCCTGTTTGTAAAATAAGCTCTAAAACCATAAGGTCCATAATATCTAATACATTTTGAGAGAGATGACACAATATTGTAAAGTATTACTGCAATTGTTGTGTTTCCTTGTTTATAATTATGTATCTGCTGCCGGAGATGAATTGAGGTGCATAGAAAAGGAGAGAGAAGCTCTTCTCGAGTTCAAGAAAGGCCTTATAGATGATGGGGAAGTAAGGAAGACCAAAAGGAATGCTGTCAATGGCAGGGAATCGAGTGCAGTCGCGTCTCAGGTCATGTATTCGCTCTCCAACATAGTACTTGCAAAAACTATTATACGCCAATGTTCGGTGATAATTTTAGTCGTGCCCTGCTTGAGTTGAAGTATTTGACTCATTTGGACCTCAGTTGCAATGGTTTTGACAAATTTCCAGGTTTCATTGTTTCCATGGAGAAATTACAATACTTGAATTTAAACTTTTGCGGTCTTTTTGGTGCTGTTAGTCATCAGTTGGTGAATCTAACCAACTTGAGGACTCTTGATCTTGGGAATAATCGTGTTGTGTTCGATAATCTCCATTGGCTTTCTCGCCTCTCCTCATTATCCTTGCTGGATTTGAGCTCCAACAACTTGACAAATGCCAATTCTCTACAGGAGTTATTGAATCTTCCTTGTCTTTCTGTTCTTGATCTATCCATGACAGGGCTCAAGTCTTCCTCTTTTCATTGGTTGTTTAATATAACTTCAAGCCTTCGTAGCATATACCTGTCTGGTAATGACTTCGAAAGATCCATTATTCCTAGTGCCTTTGGGAGATTTGTTTTTCTTGAGCACCTTGATCTATCATACAACGGACTACTAGGTGGAATTCCAAAATCTATAGGAAATCTAAGTCATTTGGAGACTTTAGATCTAACATACAATCAACTAACAGGTGGAATTCCAAAATCCTTTGAAAATTTAAGTCATTTGCAAACATTAAAGCTATCAAAGAATAGTTTATCAGAATCTCTTCCCCAATTGCTTTCTAGAGATTCTGGAGTTGAAGGAAAATAATCTCTATGGTTCAGTACCTGATGTTACGTTACTTCCTTCGTTGAGGATTTTGTTTTTACAAAACAATCAATTGAACGGGTCTTTCCCGCGTGGCTTTGCACATATTTCTAAATTCTAAGCTTGAGGTTTTGGATTTGTCTAGCAACCAAATCAGGGGATCAGTGCCGGATTTGAGCGCATTTGTTTCATTGAGAGAATTACATCTTGATCACAATAAACTAAAATTGCTACCTTCAAGTCTTGGACAACTTTCCATGCTTGAAATAGTGGATGTTTCTGTCAATTCGTTGGAGAGAACAATCTCTGAAATACACCTCTCCGAACTCCACAACTTGAGAGAGTTGGTATTGTCCTATAATTCATTGGCCTTCAATTTTCGTGTTGATTGGATTCGTCCATTTCAATTGAAAATTTTAAATCAAGCATCGGCCTACAAGGGTCCTCACTTTCCAACATGGCTTCGCACGCAGACAAATCTTTATCAGCTGGACCTCTCTTGTAATACTATCTCAGAGGAAGCGCCTAGATGGTTATGGGATTTCTCCCCAGGAATGGATGACTTAAAACATATCTCATAACCAGCTTATTGGTAGCATTCCTGATTTCTCTTCCATGAATTATGAGAGACTCGATATTAGTTTCAATAATTTTTCAGGTCCCTTACTATTGCCACCTTCCACTTTATTTTTACTCTCAAATAATAATTTATATGCTCAACTTCCTATTATTATTTGGGCCAACTTGACCTGTCAAATAATCAGTTTTCAGGCGAACTTCCTGATTGTTGGAAGAACTATACACACTTGGACGTTCTCAATTTGTCTAACAATAAATTTTCTGGAAATATTCCACAATCGTTAGGCTCTACGTGGCTCCGCATATTGCAATTGCACAATAATAATTTCTCCAGAGAATTGCCTTCCAATTTGATGAATTGCGTGCTTTTGCAAATGCTTGATGTTGGAGGAAATAATTTGAGAGGAAGGATCCCAGCCTGGATAGGAATACACCTTCCAAATTTGAAAATTTTGAGCCTCGGGCACAATAACTTTTCTGGAGATATTCCGATAGAAATCTGCTATCTATCTGGGATTCAAATCTTGGACTTGTCTAGGAACTTCCTATCAGGCAGACTTCCTCAATGCTTCAACAATTTCACATCATTGATTCAAAATAATACCACATTTGATAGCTATATATATTGGTTAAAAGGGTGATACTACTACTGATTTGTTCATTGACCATGTCTTCGTACAATGGAAGCGGCAACAGACTGAATATGGAAAAACAATCGTGGGACTCAAACTCATCGACTTTTCAAGCAACAGATTGGTTGGGAACATCCCCAATGAACTTTCCCAACTGAGGGCATTAATTTCCTTAAATCTTTCTGGAATTTCTTTGAGCGGACACATAATTCCCAACATCAGTCAGATGGAAATGCCGGAAACTCTTGATTTGTCGAGAAACAACTTCTCTGGTGAGATTCCAAAAGGTCTTGCTAAGTTGGATCACCTGTCTGTTCTAGACTTGTCAAGCAACCATTTATATGTAAAATTCCATCAAGTACTCAACTTCAGAGCTTTGAGCCGTCCGCATATGCACTCAATAATGGACTTTGCGGCCCCCCTCTGACGAGATGTCCTGGAGATGAGCCCGATCCAGCCACAACTCAGCATGGAAAGCAGGAGATTAATGTTGATGATGGCTTTATGTCCCAACTACATTCGTACGAGTTCTACATACCAATTGTTACGGGGTTCATTGTTGGATTTTGGGGAATCATTGGGACGTTGGTGCTCAAAAACTCGTGGAGATATGCTTACTTAGATTTCTTCAGCAGGATCGGAGATTGGTTGTACGTGACAACAATGATATATTCAGTCAGGCTAAAACAAGGCTTGAGAAACAACGTAAGTGTGACAATTTCATTCAACTTTTATTGTAATGCACACACTTGCGGAGCTCAAAACGATTTCTTTATTTTTGCTATTATTTGGTGGCAGGTACCTAACTAATTGAGGATGTGTTCTTTTCTTGCTCCATGAGAGAAGAATTTGATGAACATTTCAGAGTTTTAGATTTGTTCCTAAATTGATATGCATTCCAAAATTGTTTTGAATAAAGTCTCATAGAATAGCCTACTTAGGTCTTTATATTTTTTGTATCTTCTCGTTAACTTTGTCACTCTTTTCTCCTCTTTGAATATTTTGTATTATTTGATTCCTTACTTTCCTAGACTCTTTTTTCTTGTGATTTTGTTTTCCTTTTGTTTTTGGCATCACTATACTCTTCTTTTGCCTCTTCTGAATCTTATATTAAATATTTCAATAATTTTTATCATAAATACTTGTCTTCACATTCTTGTGGACACAGTAAAACGTTTAATAGTCAAGGGTCTTTGCGAATCTATTTTTGCGATGAATTGAATCTGTTTTTTTAATCTAGCTTGAACTACTTTATCAATAATTTGTCTTTATTTTTATTAAGAAGAACCTGAATATTCTGGCATTGTAGTTCTAGTCTTTGCTTCATTGACTCATCTTCAAAATAAAATTTCAAAAGTTAAATTATAATGTACTAAAGCATGTTAGATAAAAATTGTCTGAAAATATTTTTCCTTGATGAGGAATTTGATTTTTCGTCTTTATTTGAGATTGAATAAATACTAATAACATTCCGTAAAGTTGAGAACAACATAAATGGAAAAATCACCATATTATTAAATGAGTTTTAATTTAAAAGAAAATTATAAAATTGAACCTCAAAATATTACCTTTTGACAAACGTGGCTATTTTTCTAGGTATGATGATTTAGTCTTTCTATTAGTATCCCTAATATCTTTCGTCGATGAATCTAAACATCTTTCAAAAAAAGGGCAACGTATATAAATTTTATTAAGCTCAAATAATTATATTATACAAATTAAATTCAACAAACTATAATAATTAGAAAATGAGAGATAAGTGGATAACTTATCTACTTTTCTATTTTTCTCATATTATGACAAAAGAATTAGTCTAATTGATTGAAGAATTCTTCTTACACAGTAATGATTCGAATTCGAATCTCTCTAAGCATTGGGGTGTGCATTGAAAAATATATATATTTATTCTGATGTTATGACTTCAAAATCAAATTAGGAAATGCATAATATATTGATAACCCAGTACAAAAATTACTTGGAGTTAGTACATTAGGTTTAAATCAACTTATTTAACATTTATAAACTCTATAAGTTTTTGAAATTCAAAAAACATATATAACTTGATCATGAAAATATAAATAATGGATTTTATGTGAAAATAATAAGTAATAGCGTAGTATTTAGTATGTCAATCCTGAATGAGCAAAATGTAAAAAGAAAAAAAAGGATAGATTTATACCTTGAAAATTGAAGCTTTTTAGCACCTTAAATAACCACTAATTTATGTCTCCCTATACAATACTTTTGACCAAGATAATATGATACTATTATATTTTCTTTTATTCTATTTATTTGTTTATTAATAATGTAATTAGAAGTTTTGTGTTGACAATTTGGAACTAATGCCTGAATTTTTTTTTTGCTTGCAACAAAAGACCTTGTACAATAACAAAATTTAAAAATTAATATCAAGGACTGTAATTTCACCGGTAAATAAATACAAAATCTCCAAAATTCTTTTCTTATTGAATTTTCAGCCTTACAATTAAGTAAAAAACAGCCTATCTAACAAATTATTAGATGCAACTTTATCAACAATAGTTGCTAGGCGGAAAAGGACTCATTAAATTAACATGAGTTGTAATAATGAGTATGCCCACATCTCCACCACAACCACATATACAAACACGCAATCCAACCACTAAACTTGCCTTGAAAAATCTCCTTGACAAGAAATTCATAGAAATTATCATAGCCGACCAAATAAAAATACAAATTTTGTCATTTGGACAAGCGACCATATTATATATAATACAATTCTAAAACATATTTTTTTACAAAAAGTCTGTCGATTTCTCTTCAAAATGATTGTTCTTGAGTAAATATAATCAAATTTGAAAAGATCAAACAACAAAAACAAGTTCTTAACTATAAAGTTCTCGTAATAATATAAGAAATGAGAAAAAATTATTATGATACATAAAAGTTTATTCTACCTCTATTAATTTGAATTTTAAGGTGAAATTCATAATATTTTGAGGTTCAAGTATAAATTTATCTATATTTAATATTCCTCAAAAAAATATTTCTTTTCTTTCAAAAAAGATAATATATAAAATATTAGTAAAATTAAGTTTTGGTAAATTTCCTATTAGATATTAAATTCGATATATATATTAAAAAAATAAAATAAATGAACAAAATATTCACAACTTACTAAAAATTGAATTTAGATCAATAAATAATAAAAATTAACATATATTACATTACATACTTAATAAAATTAAAATATAAATATTATTAAACTCAAATATGGGAATTTTTTATTAAAAATTTAATTCTATATATATTTATAAAAACCGAAATAAATTAACAATATATTCGAAACTTATTTAGATATCAATTTTGATAAAATAAATCAAAATTAATATAGAGTATAAATTTAAATTAAATTTTATTATAATCTAACCAAAAGAAAATAAAAGATTTTTTATAATGCTTGGCATGGATTCAAGTGATGTATCCCCAGTAAACACCAAAACCCAATGACTGAATCATGATGTCTGAAAATAATTATTTATTAGTGTTTAAAATTTGAAATCGATTATAAAGTGCAACAACTAAATATCTTATCATCAATCGTTATTATAAGACTCTTCCGAGATCGTCTTTTACAAGTTGATGAAAGTACTACCCCATATTATAAAAAAAATATTTTTTGAATCACTCCGTAAAAGAATATAAACACATTCTTACAGAATAAATTTTAATATCTGAATGAAAAAAGTAGCCAAAAGATTATTTTAAACCTGAATATTGTCACCTCTAGGATATTGTCGCGCACGATTTTCTAATACATTAACCACATAAGAATGGAACAATAGACAACAAAAGATGTGAAAATTCAAAATCCAAAAAAAAAAAGTAATTATAATTTTGAATTAGAATTGTAGCTATATGGAGTAACCATAATATCCACCTCACCCAATTATCATTTTAGGGATAACGACATACTAACTCAACCATTTGTAAGAAGTATATTTAATTACATGGCATACATTTAAGTTAGGGGTCATACTACACTGAATTATTAACTATTTAAAGTGTGGATGTGAGAAAAGTATACAGAAGAGTAAAAAAGATGTCAAGAGAGAACTTCCCACCTCTCTCCAGTGAAGAATTCGACCAGATGAGAAGAAGCATGAAGAAGTTCAAGGCGACAGTAGCCAAATCTCACTCGGCCATGAATGATGTCGATGTTCGTGATGCACTGTCGTCGGAGGAGGGATCGTCGGTCAAGAGGTCGTATCTTGAAGAATTGATGGGAAACAGAACGGAAGATTACTTGAAGTTCAAAACGGAGAACCTCACGGGTTTGAACAAAATCCGAATCAAGGAGCCAACGACAGATTATCCTTACCCGAGGATTACACTCACAGATGATTACAAAGAAGAAATTCAAGCACCGTGGTGAGAGGCGATTATTCTACGGATTCTGGGACGGAGTATTGATGCGAATCTATTCTCCGCAAGGATCGATTGTGTGTGGCAATTGCAAGAAAAGTTTGATCTTATTGATCTTGGGTATGGTTGCTACATGTTGAAAGTGCATAATAAAGAGAAAGCATTCATCATACTAATGGAGGGGCCTTGGGTCATGAACGGGAACTACTTGGTGGCGAGAAGATGGATGCCATAATTCCAAGCGGCTAAAGATCGTATCACGACCACGATTACATGGGTCAGGATAAGGGGTTTGGCGACGGAATATTATAAAGAAACAATTCTATTTGGCATCGCATCAGCCATTGAAAATCCGGTGAAGATTGATAAAAACACCTACTTTGGCGAGAAGGGTAAGTTCGCGAAGGTTTGCGTGGAGATAGATCTGGAAAAACCACTACGGAGTGGGGTGGAAGTTGAGGGGGAACTTCTCACAATCGAATACGAAAACTTACCGTCGATCTGTTTCCATTGTGGAAGGGTTGGATATCGAATCGGGAGCTGCCCGAACAAGCCGAACCCAAAGGAGAATAACCCTAGTACTCACCAGCAAGGAACTAGAGATTCCGATAGGGAAGGTCCTCCCCCCGGCTCGGAATACGGACCTAGGATGATGGCAAAACGTAGATGGGGTCCCCGTCAGAATAGTACGAAGGCAGGAAAGGCTACAGACGGGAGTCCCGGTAAACAGCTCTGGCCAATGGGCAGCGAGGCGGGAGAATGCCGGAATTAGAGCAGACAAACCGTTACGATATTTTCTCCAATCCGCTAATGGAGGAAACGAATGCTAATTTGGAGGTAGAGATTACGTCACAAGATGGAGCGAATCAAGAAGAGAATCCCCCAGCAAATACGGAACCGATTGTTGCGATCAATCAGCAACGCTCCTTCAGGAAAGATAACGGAACGCGTGGACATCAATCTCGTAAGAGAACAAAGCCCACTGGGCTTGATGGACAGAAGATTATGGATGATCCCAAAGATATTCCCACTCAGGCTTGCTACGCTGACTCCAGAAGACCGTTGTCACTCAACAACAGAAATTACAACAACCCTAAACCTATGTACACATACAACACGCAATTTCAACGTAGCAAAGAAAACTCTCTCTATGGAAGAGGTGGAGGAATGGACAAATGGATGGGAAGAATTCATCCTGTCGGATGAATACATAATGGAATCGGGGATGTACAGCCTCTACAACATGAATCGTCCATTCTTAAGCGTGACACACATCAGCCCGGGGTGGAGATAAGCAGATATCAGAATGACCCTAACGCCACTTTTAAACCAGGAGATGATTGACCGGATGGATATGGACATTCCGGATGGCGAGATGTCGAGATAATGCAAGTTGATGGAAGCGCTTGTGACGCAAATAATTCAAGGGGTATTCCAACGGAGGATTGAGAACCCCATCACCCGCCAATCGATTAGAAGTTCATCCATGAAGATACTATCGTGGAATTATAATGGAACCGAAAATGAAGCTTTTAGAATTTAGCTTGATGAATCAATCAGGGAATATAATCCTGATATCATTTTTCTCTTGGAGACCAGGGTAACGGAAGTGCGGCCGGAGACTATCTCCAATAGCCTAGGCTTTAGCAATGTTTGTCGAGCCCCAATTGAGGGGCGTGAGGGGGGAATTTGGATGTTGTGGAATGCGGACAATATACATGTGGAGATTTTGGAAACAACATCGCAACTTATTCATGCACATATTGGATCAAGGTTAGGGAGAGACTGGTGCTGCACCGGCATTTATGGCAGCCCAGATTCTCGGAAAATTGAGGAGTTTTAGCGTAAACTTCAAGGCATCAGCGCTAATATGCACAAAGCGTGGATGCTTACCGGCGATTTCAACGACATCATGGGACCAAGCGAGAAATGGGGGGAAAATGGGGTCTCATGGCACAAATGTCAAAAATTCATTACAAATATTGAGAGTTGTGGCTTAATGAACGTGGACACGAATGGGCCTAAATTCACATGGTCCGGAACTGTGAATGGAGGGAGAAAAGTGCGAGAGAAATTGGATAGAGTCTTGGCCGA
>JBBMKE010345587.1:0-13244 GCA_037834125.1 Lippia alba | reverse complement strand
CCCCGGGTGATGATCGGGCTTGCAAGACCCAATCATCGATTCAGTGTGTACGTCGGGAACATGACTCCCACGTACGGAATTTCTTCCCTCACCAATCTCCTGGTGAGTTCAGAGGTGATCCCAGTTTGGTGAGAGTAGAATGCGAGTTACCTGTCAGCCCTTACTTTCCCGGTTGGCTCACACGCTGACTCTCGGGCCCACGTGCAATGAAGTTACCAGCCAAATCAATAACAATCCATTTTGGGAAACCATTTTCAATACGTGATAATTTTTGGAAAATATTAGGTATAGTATATGTTTTGGCCAAAAACACATGTAGGGGTTAAACCAGTTCTAGGTATCTAGAATTAAAACCCACCTGTGGCGACAAAAGACCAAGAACAAGCTCACGGAGCTGGCTCCTCGGCAACTGGAAGCTCGTCTGTGCAATAAAGACAAGCAATCATGAGCTAAGACTCAATGTACCACGTATGACGAATGGAAAAATACGACATGCTATCATGAAATAATTAATATGTCGTGTTGGAACGACCAATAAATCATGAAACGTGCAATTGCATGCAATTCATAAGCATTCCAATCATGAAAATGACTAAAAACAAGAATGTCGCCAAGACCCGACCAAAAATGGGCCATTTTCGAAATCGATTGAAAATTATCAATTCTTACATGAAATAAGTTGTACATACTCGATTTGGGGTTCACCGAGCCAAAGACGTGAAAGTTGAAATTTTCAAAAAAAAGTTACAGAAGGTTTCTGCACTGTTCGGAGCCTGGGAACGGCCGTTCCGGCCCTAGTTCAAAACTGGAAAGGGCTGTTCCCATTAGTCCCGACTGACAGTCCCGAACGCTGGAACGGCCGTTCCCAGAAATGAACTGGGACGGGAAGGGACGTTCCCAGGTCCCTACTTTGAAAAATTTTGGCAGAAACAGGGGAGCTTTCGGGTTTAAATTCCAAACCCCACAAATACCATTTTCGATCAAGTTTTTGGCAACAAAACAATCACTCAACATGCATAGGTACATAATACACAATTAGAATCGATCGGCGGCAAAGAAATCGAGCAAAGACATCATTTTTCCCAAAATATGCAAATATGCATCTCATGATCATAGCTTCACAAAATGCAAGAATCATCCAATAAATTCAATCCCTTATCATTCAAGCATGCCTCCCACACTTGCAC
Organism: Lippia alba; assembly: GCA_037834125.1. Classification (NCBI taxonomy): domain Eukaryota; kingdom Viridiplantae; phylum Streptophyta; class Magnoliopsida; order Lamiales; family Verbenaceae; genus Lippia; species Lippia alba. The sequence goes on along the minus strand of JBBMKE010345587.1, from coordinate 12,057 downwards.
ACAAATTATCACAATTAATCCCTAACCCTAACTTTCATCAAAATGTGGATATATATACGTATGTGCATGCTCATACCTCAAGAATGGAAAATGAAGATGAAGATGATGAAGGTGATGATTCTTGATGTCCCTAATACTCAAATTCACGTTATATATGCTTGATGAATGAAATCTTCACTTTTCCCTTTTGAAGCTTGAAGAACCGAGGGGCAAGGAAGCAAATGTATATGTTTGAAATGAAAGAAAGAAATGGAATTGAATGCTGCAACCTTTCTTCATATATGAAATGTATGTATATGTGTATGTATACTAAAATACAATTTTAGCTCTCAACTTTTAAGTTTTACATCCAAGTTCACATTTAATATTTTATGATCAAATAAGTCCATAATTCTCATGCACACAAGTCCCTAAAGTTTATGAAATGATCATGGAAGGACATTCATGCATGCACGTCACGTTCAATAATTAAATGCGAATGTTGATCAAATACAAATGTTGCATATATTTATAAGTTTCACATAAGTCACATAATTATACCTAAGTCTAAGATATGATATTAATATAATTTTACCAAGTATAAGTGATTAATTGATTAATTATTAGTTCGCTCAAACGCACACGTGTCGCGTTTACCTGAATTTGAAATCCAAGATGGTCGACGTGTCACAGAGTAGTTTGGATGCAGATAGAGACCACCGCGACAACATGAAAATGGCGATTAATGACCCGAACAGTGTAGACAATATACCACCTAATCAAATATTCTTTTCAGAATATTTGTTGATTGTGGACTTTAGAAATTGGGGCGTTACAACTATTATATTTTATTATGTGAATTAAGAATGATATGTAATTCCTATAAATTTGAGTGTGTTTAAATGCTTAAGTCGTCGAATACTCATTATAACAATTGTACTTATTTAAGAATTTAAATATGAACTTTTTTAGTTAAATTAATATATAATATATTAAATTGTTAAATTGAGTCAAGTAATGTAATATTTTATAGAGTGAGTTAAATTAATATATAATATATTAAATTGTTAAATTGAGTCAAGTAATGTAATATTTTATAGAGTGAAATAAAATGTTATATAATTTCGACCCCACAAAAAAAGTTACATACTCGAACCATTGCTCAACACAAGAAGCGTTACGATGTTGGAAATGTGAGGAAATTGAAAAATATAACGAAGTAAAGTTAGAGTTACAACATCAATATAGAATAAACTAAATAATTATAAAATAAAGGAAATATCAACGGAAAGAACAGTATTCCAATTATTATTACAAGGCGAAAAGTTTCTACTCTTAACCCACAGTTGATTAACTTAAAACTTTATTATGATTAGCCCGAAAGGTAAGATTGAAGATATTATGAAATTTGATGCATAAGTTAGTTAAGTTTTAATTAGTGATATTTGGATACAATCGATGTATTAATTATTTCTTTATGACTTAAGAACACCGAAATATATACTATAACAAATTACCTTTTTTCTTTTTTTTCATATTTACTATATGATAGATGTTGAAGACGGCACGATGTTGTTCTAATATAAAAATATTAAAAAGAATGATTACAAAGTATATATATTTATATTTACCGCATAGCGTCTAACTCGAATATTTGCATCTCAACTAGCTTCCTTCTTATTTCAGTATTTACTAATTTCTTTGTTTACTTCTTTTTTAAAAAAAAAAAATTCTATTCGTGACTAGGAATTGTTTATGAATGAAACCGGAGTTTTATGTACGGATACCCCCTGTGATATACTTAATTAGTACTCAGAACCCTGTGATTTGAAAATAAAACCCTGTGATTATATAAATTAGCACGGTTTGAAATATTAATTGAGTGCTAATTTATTACAATCACATGGTTCTCTTTGAGAATTTTCAAATCACAGGGTTCTGAGTGCTAATTAAGTATATCATAGGGTTTTTGGTGCAATTAACTCAATGAAACCAAGTTGAATTTTACCTTTTTTTGATTAATTCAAGGTTCCATTTAACTTATTTAATTCAATTCGAATTTGAATATGACGAACTCTAAATTTTTTATTTGAAGTTCGGTCGGTCTCGGATTCAAATCTAATATGCAATATCCTGAACAAATGATAGATTTGGGTAGGCTTAGAGTTACGACTTACAAACGACCCGAAGGTGGAAGAATTAGTATTATAATTTTAAATTTATGTTTTGAAATTTGAATATTATTAATATTGATGATGTCTAAATTTAACTTTGTACGGAACAATAGACATAAATGCCCAATTACGCAATATATTTGTAGTGAGGAAGCTAAGAACCTCCTAGAGATGTGTGGGAGAAGCAAACGAGAGTTTAAATGGTCAAAACGGGGGAATATGGGGATAGAATTTATTTTGGCACTCCGACACTTAAATAAGGTTACTAGATCGAGTTGAATTGATATAAGTGAGTAAGTAGTAGTGTATTTAATGCGATAATATTGTCATACTGAGTAACTAATGAGGAGTTATTTATAGTTGGGAGCTTTATGCATGTTAATACACACAGTCAAGGGTGAAGATTGTCAAACACAACGGAGGTGACGCTGGTCATTCACAGCATGACCTCCGGTATCTGCTCTGTCAGAATGATTGCAGAGAAAGTATAAGGTATGAGATGCATTTAATGCGCCTATAGAGAAGGATGCCAGCATTTAATGCAATTATACTTTCTACTCCGGAGTAATGCAATTATACTTCATACTCCAAACTATTGATACAAGTACTGACTCGAGAATAGGGGGACCTGAGTCGAGATGGCTGACATGGTCAGATCACCTAGCTGGACCTTTGCTGAGACGCCTATTAATGGCACTTGGGGGCTTTGTCAACAGAACGAAAATTTTCAATTAAATTATGCATTATGTAATATATATTTCAAATAAAATAGGTCGATGTAAAAACCAAGAATAATAAAAATATAAAGGTTTGAGTTCGATTCAAATTTTGGCTCGAATTGGTTCTAGTTCAAACTTCTTGAGTTCGAATTCAAATCTCTGTCAACTCGACTCGTGAGACGGCTCGACTGTAAAAATACCTATTTGTGGCTTCAAGTAAATTAAATTATGGAATTCAACCTTCGTAAATATTTTTTAAATTTATACAATATTTATTTACAAGTTAAAATTTTGAACCACGGTTATGATTAATTTATTATTTATTGATTGGAAAAGGAAATGGTGCTTATAAGTGATCATTGCTCCCACACCGCAGATGGAATCACGGGAACCATACGTCACTTTATATGTACAGCGACGTCTGCTGATTTAACACCTCACCGTACACCAACCACACTGGATCTTTGCTGCTAAAACCCCCAATTTACGATATATATTTTCATAGGGATTAATTACATATAGACTTCATGGAAGTATAAAAAACTAAAACTTGTATCTCTTTTAATTAAAAAATTACATATATACCTAATTTAAATTAGAATAATTACATTTGACACCCAACTCTTAAGGTTCCGTTAATTTTTTGATGAGATCACTTAAAAATAGGTCAAAATACCAAATTTATCCTTGTATTTTTCAGAATGACATGGATTGCCCTTAATAAATTTATTGAATATTTTTATGTAATATGTGAACATATTATAAAATTATTATAGAAAATAAAAAAATAATAATAAAATTATTATATAGTTATTATATATAAAGTTGTTGCATATAATACACTATTAATAAAACATAATATATTATATGTATTATATATACATTAATAAATAGAATATAATACAGATGATATAACTATATGTATGTATTATATATATAGACAGACGCCGCCGGCCTCATCACCGCACCCCACCTGCTGCCACCTTCACCACCGCACGCCGCCACCATGCAGATTGTCACCGCTCCCTAACTCCGCCACAACTCAGCACCACCACCGCACCTCAACGCCGCCTCGACGGAGCACCAGCATCACACCCCAACGCCGCCACATCCTCCCTTCCAAATTCCTCAACCGTCTTTCCCCCTTGTCAGACAGATCCGCATCCACACAACCTGCTCGTGGTGGGGCTCGTTTTCTTTGTATGTGCGTGCGGGGCTATGGTTTCTCCTAGTGGTGGTGTGCGACTGGTGGAAAAGGAGAAAAGAGGGGCTGGCGGAGAAGTAGGGGCAACGACGGCGGAGGCGGCAGGGGCGAGGACGGCGCTTCGGCGGTGACAGTGGAGTAGGGGAAGGCCAAAGTTGTGTTGGGAAGGAGGGGCAAAATTGTCTTTTAACAAAATGAATTATTTTAATGTTAATTTTATTTGATTATTTTCAAGGGCACAACGGACAAGTCACATAATCGTAGAATATTCTGTTAAATATTTGAATAATACCAATTTGATTGGGTGTTTTCTGTAATTTTATATTTTTGTGAGTGGGTGTAGTCGTAATTTTTTGACTAAGAGGGATACAAGTTGTAGTTTCTAATACTCCCATGAAATCTATATGTAATTAACCCTATTTTCATATTAGAAAACAATTGGAAATTTAATTAAAAGAAATGATTGTTGAATCAAGTTTCTAACCAAAAAATTCTGCCGTAATTTTCATTTACAGTCCACCGTACGAATATCAAAAGACCAAAATTCTTGACCATTGGATAGATTTACATGCCACCGAATGGATATGTTGTTTAATATTATAGTATAGATGATAAATTTTGTGAAATTTCTCTTTTCTTCACTACAAAAAATGTATTTTTTGTGACAAAGTTTTTGTGATGATACATAAATTTGTCACATTAGATTGTCCTATAGTGACAATGACTAATATTGTCACAACAAGTTAAACTTTTTATGACGAACATTTTTTTTGTCACAAGAGAATTAACCTTATATGACAAATTAAAATTCGTCGTGGTATGTTTGGAATTTGTCGCAATTGATTTACGCAACAAATTTTGAGAAAATCTTTTTTAGTTTTGGTGACAATCTTTTTGTCACATAAAAACAATCTTTATGACAATATATTTGTTGCCACAATTTTGCTGTGACAAAATGTAATTTTGTCATATGCAATACTAATTCTTATTCCTTAATATATTTGTGTCAAAATTTTTGCTGTCACAATAATTTACTTGTCGTGATCAAATTTATTTTAATCATGTAAAATAATTTAATTTGTTAGGACAATTTTAATATTGACAAATTAATATTCACGGTAGAATACACTATCATGACAAAAAATTTGTTATCACAATAGACTATTTTGTTGTGACAAAATATAACATTCTCATATAAAATTTTATTATTTCATAAATTATTTTGTTGTGAGAAATATTTGTTGTCATTATAAAATTATTTTTACAATAAAAAGAGTTATAGATATTATCTTATTAATTGAAGTTTTTGATATATATATATATATATATATATATTACTTTTTGGTAAAATGATACATATGAGAAAAATATTATACTAACCTTATCCGATAAAAACAAAATAAAAATAATATTAAAGTATTTTAATATTTAGTTCCTATTATTAATATTCAATTTAATCAATTAGTCATTAAAGGACTAGGTAAAAACCTAGCACTCCTCAAGGCCCAACTAATATCTCGCACCTATTATCCCACAATCTCTCCCACTCTTCCCAAAAACCACGACCAAATCTCTTCTTATTTTTTGGGATTCAGTTTATCCTCTCAATCCACACATTTAAATCTCCTCAACTTTATTTTTCTCCTAATTCTCAAAGGCACAGTTGGTCTAAATATTATCTGAGAGTCGTTTGAAATCGGTGAGTTGTGTAACTTTATATATATATATATATAATTTGTTCAATGAATTTCTTGTTATTTTTTATTTTTTGCTAAATTGTGTAAGAATCCGACAAACGATGTTGCAGGCGTTCGAATATCGGTACCTGATTAGAGGGAGAGGTGCTCGTTTTGATCTAGGCACTTATTGTATTGTTCTGGAATGTCGGTTCAGGTTTTTCTTTGACAGTGAAATAGTTATGATTTCGTTTTTGTAATTAAATATGGTTTTGACATGATTAATATTCGTTTTTGTTTATCCAGGCAAGGTTTTTTCTGGTATAGTGGCAACTTTGGGATTGGGGAATAATTAGCTAAAAGTAATGGGTTATTGGTAGTTTTTTTATTTGGTTGATCTCTTGCAGGAGCTTTTGTGGTTAATCTGTGAGTCTCTTTCTCCTCTTTAATTTTGGTCTCTATTTGTCTATTATGGCTAATTTATGTGGTCCGATTGTCTGATTGGTTTGTTTGATTGGAATAGTTATTAATGGGAGCTATTGGCTAGAGATTTACTTGATCACTTGCTGATTCGGCTGAAACCTGCTGTGGATGATTTGTTCGAGGTAAAATTGTATCGTAGTTTCAATGTTTTTATCGTAATTTTGCGAATTATGTAGCGTTCTTCTTTTTTGAGCTTCAATTTTTTGTGATTCATCGTGGATTTGTATATTTAAAATGCATGATTTCATTAAACTATTCCTGTTCTATTGATTTTCCTTATCCATCTTTTGTAAAATGATTAGAAGAAACTCCTGGCCGGAAGAAGAAAAGTAGGAGTAAGAAACGATTATGGAAAAATGAAAGTAGTTGAGTGTGGTTTTAACAAATCTATTGGAGTTTTGTATCTCATGAAGTCTCTGAAGAGGGATAACTGACATACTAGTCATAAAAAGGATTCAATTTGCATACCATAGCCACAATGTGCATGTTTCTTGCTGGTAAAATTGAAGAAACTCATCGGCCTCTAAAAGATGTTATTCTTGTCCCTTATGAAATTATACATAAAAAAGATGATGCAACTGTGTTTGGTTTTGTGAAATGTCTTTCTATATACCGTAATTATAAGCGTCGGCCAATTTGTAAAACAATTTAATTTGTTGTATTTTCAAAGCAATAAGTGTTGCTTCGATTTGTATTCCTTGATGATCAACTGTAACGACTTGAAACAAATGAGGAAAATTTGTTTTTATCTGGAATCTTTAATATGTAATATGACTTGTTAAAATACTAGATGTTTGTTATTTTTTCTTGGTTGATCACTTTTCTAATGACAATTTTTTTTTTTTTGGCAGAGAATGAATTCTACTGATGAAATGTCATTTTGCCAAGAAGAAGAATAACATTTTTTCTTTATTCGAAATAGAAAATTTGAACTCTGATATTCTAGCGATTGGAGTATTTACTGTAGTATTTGAACTCAAGTATTCTATTTAGGTATCTTCCATTTATAGATACAAATACTTTTCATGATGATATACAATGTTATTTTTGTTGATTTGAGTTGATGTTTATTTTCAATTAATTTGATTGTTTGGTTGAATTCGTCACTACATTTGACGAACTATCAATGGTTCTAATGATGGAAAATGACAGAAAAATACTATTATGACAATAAATGTGCACTTTTGTGACAAAAGGTTTGTCATCATAGAATATATGTTTGTGACAAATTTATTTTTGTCATAATAGGAGTCCTGCCAACAATGTTTATTGTGACAAAACTGATTTATAGTGACAACAATTCATACTATTGGGACGAAAATATTGTCACAAGAGTTCAACTTATTGTGACAATTTTATTTTTGTCACAAACTCTTATGACAAAAGTCAGTTGTTGTCACTTAAACCCTGTTATGACGGGCCTGTTATGACAACAGCTGTGACAAAATTTTTTTGTCACTGTAGCGCTGTGGTAACAAATGTGACAATTTTAATTGTCGCAAGAGAGCTTTTTTTTGTAGTGCTTATACTATTTTGATATTTATTCCAACCATATACATTTATTTGGTGTTGGTATTTTTATTCTAAATTTGAATCACATATTTATACCGTACATCATACATATGTTGCACACTTATTTATTATGATAATTGAAAATTTTTCTTAATATTTTTTTCTTTTTTAGTATACACATTTATAATTATTATAACTATAAATCTATAATATAAAATAACCATATGTTATATTATTATAACATAATTTTGAGTTTATTTATTAATATAATTAAATAAAATATTATCAGAAATCACCTTTTAATTCTAGTTAAGCATAAGCTTTTAAAAAGTGATTACCAATAATGTTTTACTTAATTAAAATTTAAAAATAAACTTAAAATACATTATAATAATATAGTATGTTAGTATATTTGTACTATAGTTATTACAATTCATAACACGTATATCAAATAAAAAAAAGGAATTAAGAGAAATTACTTTTTTCGTTACAAAAATTACACCAACAATGTTGCTATGTTTAGAACTAAAAGTGAAAGCTTTAGGATTCAGGACCAAATGTGTTGAAATTAAAATGTGAGGGACCGTAAAACAAGTTATAGGACGAAAAGAAAAAATCGTCCAGTTTAGAACTAAAAGTGAAAGTTTTAGAATTTAGAACCAAATGTGTCAAAAATTAAAATGTGAGGAATTGTAAGTTACATAACCGGAAAAAAAAAAATCAAACCTATTTTTTATCGAAATAAAAATATTTTCTCTTTCTATACTAAATTCACAAGTGTCTGTGTATTTTTTACGTACCAAACTAAAATTTTAATTCATTTTTAAATTTCGCCTAATTCACTACTTTCACCTTTACTTTTACTCGCCGTACTACTCAAATTTAATATAAAAAGAAACATATATGAGGATCATTATAAGCAAGTGATACCAATGAGTCATGGTATATGAATACAGATATGAGATACAGATATGACACAATATAAATACAACGATATAAATATTTTCTTAAATCTTTCATGTGGGGAGTATTGGATATCGTATCAGACATTCGTATCTGACACGATACGACTTAATATAATAAAACAGTATTTTAAAAAAATTTCTTAATTATTACGGGTGAATACCCTGTAGACCTATAAGAAGAAACAAAAACTCCTTAAACTGTCCCAAAAATGTCGGTATTTATGTCAAAGATCTGTAAAGAAATGGACAAAATTCACGGCTTCTCGTGTTGTGTTACATACTTACTATCCGTTGAAGGGACAGAGATCTGTCTGTGTACAGAAATTATGAGCATGCTTTCCAGCATCACCAAAATATGTCTTTCAAGAAATACACACATTAAGGAAACTAACTTACTGCACTGTTTCCCAACTGTTCTGAAATCAACTACAGTCGTCTACACCAAATGTATTTTCCTTGTGGCAGAAAGGATGAATCTCCAATTCCAAGGACCCCCATATTCCGGGTCGACGAAATAAGTGGGAGGAGGTAAATCAGGTACTCAGCGGTCCGTTAAGGGGGAGGTGTGCTCTTCACTAGGTCTACAAGGAGCCCACCCTCAAAGCCCAAATTAGACTCAAGAATAAAACTCTCACACTGCAGCCTGTGGGAATCAAACCGTGCAACTTGTGACAAATCTACCCCTCCAGAACTAATTGAACTTAGCCCAGCGGGCACCCAATGTATTTTCCTACTGCCACGGCATAAATAGCTATAGGACCAGTTTGGTTCTATTTTGTAAAAAGCTGTAATTGTTTTCATTTCTTAAATATTTATTTAATTATACAATTCTTTAATTGCCTGCCAACTAACTTGGATCATTAATGCTTAATTACTTAACCAGTAATTTTGACGCACTCGTGGCATGTGCAAATTATAAAAAATTTATTTAAAATATATTTAAATTAATTTTTATATTAATATATATTTTATCAGTATTTTTAATATAATTGAGTTAATATAAAAATAACATAAAAGTATAAAATATCAAACAATACTATCTTTAAAAAAAATCCAAAAGAAAAAAAACAAATAGTTGAAATAAGGTAAGAGAAAAAAAATGATAAGAAAATGTAAGAGAAGAAAACAATAAAAGATAAATAAATCGAAAAGAAAAAAGAGAAAAACTTGCAAGAGTAGAAAACTAACTGATAAAAGATAAAAAAAAATATAGGACACCAAGAGATCACAATCGGGTTTCGCGCGTATAGATGATATTAATGACTTTAACTTGAACAAACCATACCAATAAGATTAGTTTAAGTGATTAATAAGTTATTTCTCCATAACAATATCTCGGTCCAAATTCCACTTGAACAGGCTGGAATTGAATTTCTTGTTAATTTCATGTTTTGTCTTTAATTCATTCATTCACATATGTAAAAGTGTATCGGTATATAAATGAAATAAGAAATGTAATAAAAAATAACAAAAGTGTTTGGAATTCGAATTAGGATTAAATGGGAAGAATTGCATTTTAGTATCCGATCTTTGAAAATTAAGAATTTGATGTCCGACCTTTAATTTTTGTTTACTTTAGTACCTAATTTTATTTTTCTGTTGAATGTTTTGGTCAAAATACCACACATGACACACATGTGAGATTTATAAAAGCAAAATAGATATTTACTATCATTTTCTTCTTTGATGTTTTCATGAATCTCATGAGGAGATTTTGATAGAAAGATTTCATCGAAAAATAAAAATAAACATTAAATTAATAAAAATTAAAAGTTAGACATTACATTCTTAATTTTCAAAAAGTCTGATATTAAAATACAATTCAACTCAAACATTGAGTTGCTAAAGATAATAATGTCTTCGAATTAACCATGGAACTGCATCAACTTAAAGCTCATAATGCCAAACCAAGGACTTTAATGGGGTGGTTTTAAATTAGTAATATAAAATAGGAGAACACCTAAAATATTAATTAATTCTGTGTTTGATGCCTAAATTTGTGTCTCAAGTTTAGCCCAAAAATATAATTTCAACATTTTTTTAAAGTCTCTAGGATAAATCATGAGTTTTGGGGGGTTTATTTTATTTATTTTAAAATTGGATTAATTGTTAAAATCTTCTTTCCAACTCATTCTATGAACTAATTTATAAGTATGTTAATTCATTTCCTTTTTTATTTATTTTTTCAATGATATGTAGTACTAAACAAGTAGGTGGATTAGATTGGAAGGCAATTATGAATACGAAGTGTGGGTAATAAATAGTAGGGATTTCAGTATTTCACTCTTTAATAAATGAATCTAAGTGACAGCTACATGTAGAAAAAGTAAAAAGTAGTTGTCTGTTTTTATATGCTTTAAGAAGGGGGCCCATGTTCGTTTTACCAGCAGAAGGGTTAAATTCGCACTTCGGGCACGCTGGCCACGAGGTATATTTATGGGATTTATTTTTTTTTTCCCGTCGTATAGAATTAAAAATACAGTGCATTTAATCGATTCTGAATATGAATTCTTTTAGTTTATCGAAATTAGTTCATCCTTTGAAAATTTCAAATGCAAGAATTATATTCTCCTACTCTAAAACCACTGACATATGAAAATTGTAAGTTAGATTCGAAATTGTTTACGAATTCAATGAAGTGAGTTCAGATGAAACTTGATTCAAATTTGAAATATTTTGAGTGTTAACTCGTCAAATTAGGATACTTTGAGTTTGATTCATGAGTTTTTGTTTTTTATATTTTATAATTTAAATAATTAAAATTATGTTGATAATGATCAATAGTACCAATAGTATTTTAACAGATTAACGTAGCTAAATATACTAATAATAAGCCAATCATATATCTGAAAATAATGTAAATAATTAAATTTACGAAATGTGTTTTCTATAAGTTCTCGAACAAGTTCAAATTTGAACAAACTCGACTGCAAGAGTTTTTTCAAAATGAGCTTGAGTTTAGGCAAAAACTATAAGCTTGATGGAGTCATATCTCAAAAATTTTAAGATAGAATTTTAACTTGAACCTAAATAAAAAAACATTTATAATTCAAATTTAACTCTGAGTACAATATTTCTATAAATTCTCATGAAACCGAAAGATTTTATACTAATTATAAATATATTTAATTCATACTTATATCAGGTATTTAAAAAAAAAAATTTACATACACCCAAATAGTATTCTGTGACGCCCTAGCGTGGGCCATCCACATGCCCCGCACTCGAGCCCAAACTCACATACGAAATGGACTTCCATACATGAGCTCGAACTCGAGCGAACGGAGACCTAGACACGCACACACTAGGCTAAGCGGGGCTAGACCCTATACAGAGTGCGCAAAT
>JBBMKE010345368.1:0-13245 GCA_037834125.1 Lippia alba | reverse complement strand
ATCGAGAGATGGAAGTGTAGGAGGATCTTATTCACTAGATGTTATTGACTGAAAGGTTCTTTGATTTAATTCTTATTTGGCTAGGGATCATACATCCATTGCTAGATTACGATTGTGTGATCTGTGAGCTGGACAATTAATTAAGTGAATTAATTATTCACTGTCACTGCTAATAGAATAATGATGAAATATTTTGCTTGCTTTGTCGGGAATCAGTTCTCACTAATAATAGGACTGAAGTATATAATATCCAGGTAAGATGCTGATTTCCGACATAAAAATATTTTTCCCCTAAAAGGGATGTTGTAATACTATATATTATGTATATAGGATAATAAATCATAAATACTGGGTAGGCTTTAAAATAATTTTTGTATAGATATATAGATATAAGCATGATTCCAGTTGAAAATATTTTAACCCTCACCGAATACCGGTAGTCAGATAAAGTCGGGTGGTTTCCACTGCTGGGTCCTAATTTCATCTGAAAGTAATAGCTACTATGGGCTTAGGACTAAGTTCTTATTATTCTAATCACATAAGCACATAAGGTACATAATGTTCACACATAAAAGAGTAATATGTTAGGAAATCCGATAATCACTAATTTTACCTGGTAAACCCTAATTTTAATCATTTAAGGGAAATTAATTAATTAATTAGGGCTTATGAGATTTTTAACTAATAAAATATTTATCAATCACATTATGATCCTAATTATAAATTTTAGAATGAATTTTAGGGTTTAATTTGGCAATGTAGGTTCCATTTTGAAAATATTTCACAATTTATCGAATTTTAGAAATTTCTGGTAAAATCCTTCTTTAAAAATTCCAAAAATAATTTTATAATTAATTTAACATTAATTTTGAAATATTAAGCATATATGTTGACCAAAAAGTCAAAATTACTGTTGAAAACATTTACTATTCAATTTTCTAAGAATTAAACACTTTATAACACAAAATTAATCACACACACACTATACCACACGTGCACATTAGGGTTCAAGAACATCAAGAACATGTTCTTAGACTTATGAATGTGTTCATATATGTTCATGATCATGCCAACACGTGCACATTAGGGTTTATATAGCTAATAAGCCAATTTCTTTCAAAGTAAAGAACTTCTTAAGCTAAATGTAGCACAATTAGTCATCTAATTCATAAAATTAATTCTAAATAATGTACTCTTGGCATGAATTTAATATAATGAGACCATAATTATTTAATTACATTTTCCCACTGTATCATAATAATATTCATGAATTAAAATAAATTAAATTCATATATGTACTCACATTATTCCTAAAACTAGAATATATTGCATATATATTAAAAATAAAATTCCTAAAACGTAAATTAATTAAATCTAAGGATACCATAATTCATAATATATTAAAAACATAATATAAAGCATGAAATAATAAAAGAAAACTGCACCTTAGGGTGTAGAGAGAGAGAGTGCCGAACTAGAGAGATGTTGGAGGTAATTTTGGTATGATTTTTGTGTTGCCCTTGAAGGCTATTTATAGTTGGGTTCAACGGGCTTATGTTGAATTTAGGGAGAGTTATTAGGCTGATGAGTTAGTGTATAGGGTATCTGATGGTGTCAGAAATGGTAAGGAGGAAATCAACACCAATTCATTCTCTATTTGTGTATGAAAGGGAAGACCATCACAGGCGTTGAGCCTCACGAACTGGGTCCCCAAAGAGCATGGATTCTACCAGCTAGGGTAACACCTTAGTAAGGAAGATGAAGCTGTGAGAAGCTTGAATGTGTAGCGACGGGGTTTCCAGTTCAGTGTGTGTTTCTTGTGTGTGAAGAAATGTTGTGTAGCAGGTAAAGATTGCTTGGAGGAGGAGAGTATTCCTTCTATTTATAGTTTAAGGGTGAGGGTAATTGAGTAAAATTACCTATGTGGTCCAGAAATAGTGTTGCCCTAGACACGTGTCGAACCGTGAGGGTCCAAAAGTGACTTGCGTACGTCACTATCACCTTTTGGCCGTTACACCCACCTGTGGTGTCAGAGGCAGTTAGGGAACAGTCTTCCAGAGCCATGAGAGGCTCGTAGCAACACCCGAGCGTAGGGACGCTCGGGAATGATCCCCAGACGTAGGATATCGGGAGCTTTGGGCCTTCGAGCGATAGGGGCTCGAGGGTTGTCTCACGAGGGTGAGTTTTCGGTGGGGGTAACCCCTATGAAAGATAAGCTACGAGGATAGGGCTGGGCGAGAGCCACGAGCCTCAGCTACCCGAGCGTTCCAATAAGTTTTCCCTTGGGCCATGATGGGAGTCTTCCGCGATCATGCCACGTGGACAGTGTGGACGCTAGCGTATCTTGGGTCCATCATTTGCCCCCCAAGTTCTGCAGTGTGATCTCGAGCATACTATAGAATTTTAAAGGTTTTTGAGCGATTCCCAAAATACCGAGAGTCAAGGCTTAACAGTTGTAGGTCAGATCGAGCGTTCCAGTAACGGGCATGCTCTGTCAGGCATTAAATAATGTCTTGTCCGATGTTGCTTTTTGGCAGGCGTATTTAATCCGACGTGGGCGCATGAATCTGGGACGCCATGGGGCGGTTACCAAAAGCGTCGTGCTTTTCTATGCGGGAAATGATTGTGTTTTGAATTCACACATATCCCGCACCATATAAATAGGGATTTCGCATATCTCTTCCATTTTTTACGCATTTAAGCAAATACAGCCATTTCAAGTTTTCTGCAAGTCTCTGCATTTTTCGGCGAAAAACTTCCAAATTTACAACCACGGTAGTCCATCTCAGACTAATTTCTTGCTAACAGTAGATTTAGGCAGAGAGATTTCTGGCATGACTGTTTGAGAGTGATTCTTTAGTCTCATCGCCTCTAAGTATCCAGATCCACCTTTTCTTCCCCCTAAAACTTTCTTCCTCCGTAAATCTTTAACTCCATGGCTGACAGAAACTCCCCGAGTATCTCTGCCGTAAGCGACTTGGCCCAAGAGATCGAGGAGATGTCTCCTCACGTGTCCCCTCACTATGATTATATTTCGGAGGCAGTTCCAATCAGAACGTTAAGTGGGGAAGGAACCTCTACCTTCGCTGCAATTCCCCTTGCCGGCACCAGCGGGATAGGCGGAGAGGAGGAATTGGCCGCTGCCTTGCGAGGGATGCGCGACTGTCAACCCGATGATATAGTCGTCCTCTTCGAGCAATGTGATAACGCATTTCTGATGGCAAGGCGGAGGGAGAGGGTCCTCCCTATAAATAACTCTGCCACAAGACCCCAAGACCACACTGTAACAGTGGCAATGCACCTCTGGGATGAGGGTCCATCCGAGCAAAGGGGGGAAGATGAACCTCCGCAGAAGAGAAGAGAAAGGCCTTAGCCACCATAAGATGGATAAGACGCCAGAGAAAATTGAATGCTTGTTATCCTCTGCAGAATTTGATGATCTGCTACGAGGGGTGTCATGGTCGAATGGGGTAGTAGCCCAAATGCCTAGGAAAGAAGATCGAGCCAATAGCCCTCCCGATCGGTGGATGACCGTGTATGTGGACGACATCGTGGATGGAGGCTTGAGATTCCCGGTCCCACAGGAAATGAGGGATATATTAAACTATTTGAATCTATCTCCGCCCCAAGTTTTGCCTAACGAGCTCGCCCTGATCAATGTTTTCATAATGCTCATGAAAGCGACAGGCCAAGAACCCTCGATCAATAATTTTACCCATCGGTTCCAAGTGTCACGGTCGTCTCGATCTTCACCCAGAGGAGGCTTTTACTACATCTCTTCCAAGCGAGGCTTGAGAATGATCAACTCCCCAGCTACGTCTCATAGAGAGGCCTGGAAAGGTAAGTTTTTACACATCACCGGCCCGGAGGAACTATTTAGGGTCCCGATGAAGTGGGTGACTCACGGTGAGAATGAATCGTTGATTAGGGTAAGGCCTCCAAACGTAGCATTCGTAAGTTGGGCGAGGAGTGTAGCCACAGCAATGAGGGAGTTTGGAACCGTGATCGAGGCTAAGGGCTTACTGTCAAATGAGGAGATAATGTTCCATTTCGGCCTCTCGAGCCCCCCATATCTAGTCCAAAACCCCCCTCCCACGAACGTTATGGAGAGAGACGGTTAGACTCTAGGAACTAACTTTTTACTAACATCCTCACTGACTGCGAGCGTAGCTGTTTGAATTCCATACTTAGCATTTTTTGTCGTTTTTCCCTTTATGAATATGGCTCGCTAATGTTTCCCTTTATGTATGGCCACACTCTCATTGCGGTACTCTCTTCTTTCCTTAAGATACAATAGTTTCCCTATCTCTTCGTGCGTAAGTTCCTTAAGCATTTTATCTTACTTAACCTCTTTTCTACTTTGCAAGAGGTGCTTCCCCAGCTGAAGAGCTTGGAACAACGACTGAGAGCTCACGCCGCCCATAAGACAATGTATAAGAGGCAGGCGAGAGTACATGACCCCTCGGCTTGGTACAGGGAGCACACGAAGCTGAAATAAGCTTAAAGCCTTTGAGGATGACCATGCAAAGACTAAGGATGCTCTCCGCGAGATGGACGAGCAGTGGAAAGCTTTGGACCGTAAGTTTAGGGAGTCATCTGAGCTATGGAAGCGAGAGCTGGAGACACTGGCGAGCGAGAACGAGCAGCTGAAGAAGGCCAATGAGTAGAAGGATGGCTAATTGAAAGAGATAACGGCCAAGTTCTAGGAAATTCCGAGGAGTGTGCTACCCTCGAAGCTCGCACTAAGAAGGAAGCCGTAGAAAAGTTTGCGAAGTCCAAGGCATTTGATATCATGGCAAACATTTACTGTTTTGCGAACGCCACACTCTTCTGGTGAGGAATCGGCCAGCTGATCAAAGCCGGATTGGCTCCCTTGAGTGCTCGCGAGGATCCCCGTATTGACATGTCGAAGGATGAAAACCTTCAAGAGATCCTCGAAGCGGAAGGCGAGGAAGAGATAGCTGAGGAAGAGTTCCAGGCTTTGGTTAAGGAATATGAAGACAAATTCCTGGCGGCCCAGAGAACCCAAGAAAGCCAACAGCGGAGACCGAAGCTCGCGCCTCGCAGGGTGGGGAGCTACTGGCTTTGGTTTCTCTGTCCGTGGCACCCCCAGAGCCAGAGCAACCATCAACTTCTGATGCGCAGTCCAATGATACTCCTGCTTCTTGATCCATCGAAATGCCTATGCTTTTTGCTTCCAGAATTCTGTTTTCAGTATTCATTTTTCACTTGAACAATTTCTTTGTATTTGAACAATTTCCATTTCCCCTTTTGACTGTACCTTTTTTATCTACCAACTCATTTAGCTTTATGTGCATGAATGAATACCTGCCTGTTTTTCATACATGTTGCTGATTCTTGATGATTATTGGTCTGAATACTTGAATGTTGGTACGCTCTGAAGATGTAACTGTGGTTACTTTTGTTCTCGTTGAGTAATAGAATATTAGAGCTTCGCTTCATGGGCTCGAGGGTGTGTCTGCATAGAGATCACCCTGGCCAATCTTTGAGTATCGTAAGAAATCCAAAGTTAACCAGAAAAACCTAAGTGTAGAAAACCCTTAAAGAATAAGAACAGTCTTAAGATTTTTAACTGCAAACAACTTGAACTTAAAAATATTAAGAATTTTGCTAAGTGTTGCAACAAAGAACGAACTGTCAAAGGATTTCCAGGTAGAGATTCTTCAAAGGATAAGAACCATCCGTCAAAGGATTTCCAGACTGTGATCCGTCGAAGGATCACAAGCGTAATCTAGGATCGAGTCCTTAGGCTTATTCCGCTTACGTTCCTGTCTACTGAGTCTGCTCGCCTCCGAGGGACTAGAGTAGAATAAGGCAATTTCGACATGGAGCTAGCTCGACACGGAGTTTAGCGCGATCAACCCTCGGAAGGGGTACTTCTTAAGATAATGATAAAAGATAACAATAATTAAGGACATATTTAAGCGATTGTATTTCATGCTTCTCATTTCATAAAGAGAAAATAAAATGTGTCCCGAGGGGAATAGTACAAGTCTCATACATAGAATCTTCTGAGATTGCAAGCATTCCACGGTCGGGGTAGACGCTCGCCTTGCAGAGTCTCTAGCAGGTAGGTATTGTTTGCTCGTACCTGTATGACTTTGAAGGGGCCTTCCCAATTGGGGTCCAGCTTACCCACATGTTTAGAGACCTCAACCTTTTTGAGAACTAAGTCTCCTAGTTGGAAGGTTCTCTCTTTGATGCGTTTGTTGTACTATGAGACGATCGTTATCTTGTATTTGTGGATGTGAGCCCACGCAGTATCACAATTTTCGTCGAGTAGATCCAATTCCAGTGCCCAATTGCTGTTGTTAGTAGTGGGCTCAAAATAGGCTACGCGTGCAGGCTCTTGAGCGAGCTCTGCAGGTATCATTACTTCGGACCCATATGTTAGGGCGTAGGGAGTCTCGCGTGTCACCGCTCGCGGGGTAGTCCGATACACCCAGAGGGCTCCTTGGAGTTCCTCAGCCTATTCCACTTTTTCACTCTCGAGCATCGTTTTGAGATGCAAAAGTATGGTCATGTTCGTTACTTCAGCTTGACCGTTAGCCTAAGGATGACCCATGGAAGTGAAGCATTGCTTGATTTCCAATTCTGAGCACCAATCACGGGCATCAACGACAATGAATTGGGAGCCATTATCCGAGATGAGTATCCTCGGGATGCTATAACGGCAGATGATGTTTTTTCAGATAAAATCCCTTACTGTCCGGAATGTGATCTTTGCGACTGCTTCTCCCTCAGCCTATTTGGTGAAGTCATCCACGGTTATGATGGGGAACTTCTGTTGCCCGATCGCCACAGGAAGGGGTCCGACGATATCAATGCCCCATTGGTCAAAAGGCCATGACACATCGACAGGGATCATCTGGGCTGCTGGAAGTTGGGGGACGTTCGCGTGGAATTGGCACTTGGGGCATTTCTTGGAGTGATTGACGGCGTCCTATAAGATCGAGTGCCAGTAGAATTCACTCCTCAATATCTTTTTGGCTAAGATTCGACCGCCAGAGTGATTTCCACAACTACCACCATGTATATGCTCTAAAACCTCCTTAGCTTATGAAGGCCTTAGGCATCTCAAAGGTGGCCTTTGGAATGAGCGTTTGAAGAGGCGTCCCTCGTCGTCTAGAGAGTACCTGGGGGCTTTGTTTCTTATCTTCCTCGCTTCGACCTTATCACTCGAGAGAGTTCCGTCGTGGAGGAATAGTATGACAGCATCGAGCCAGCATGGCTCGGATGGGTCAATCATGTTAACTCGGCCTAAAGGTTCGCCCTCTTCTATCAGCGGTCCCTCGGTTCTGAAGAAGGTAACAACACGCTCGCAGGTTCCATCAATGGACGAGGCGAACTTTGAGAGGGCGTCTGCACGCTCGTTTTCTGCTCGTGGGACCTGTAACAGGTGGAGTAATTCCTTGAAATCCGCGATGATTTTTCTTGCTTTCGCCAGGTAACGCACCATGGTGGTTTCTCGAGCCTCATAAGTTCCATCAATCTGACTCGCAATCAGCTGGGAATCCACGTAAGCTGCTATCCTGCTGGCTCCACTTTTTCGAGCGATTCTGAGTCCTTGGATAAGCGCTCCGTACTCGGCTTCATTGTTAGTAGCTTGAAAGGCCAATTTGATTGCAAAGTCCATTTCCGCGCCATGGGGATCCCTGAGGGTCACCCCGGCTCCCCCCCTTGAGAGGTCGAGGAACCATCAGTGTGCAGCAACCATAAGCCCTCGTCTGCGAGCGATGGGGAATCTAACCCGGAGCGCTCGACCAAGAGATCTGCCACGGCTTGGGCTTGAATGGTTGTGCGCGGCTCGAAGCTGATGTCGAATTGGCTCAGTTCGATGGACCATTTGATTAGCCTTCCGGAGACAACAGGCTTGGCTAAGACTTGCTTGATTGGTTTATCGGTAAGCACCGTGACGGAGTGTGCTTGAAAATATGGTCTTAGCCGTCGGGAAGCGTTAATGAGAGCGAAGGCGAGCTTCTCAATTTCGGCGTATCTTTTTTCTGCTCCTTGCAAGGTTTTGCTTAAGTAATACACGGAAAGGTGTTTTCGCTCGCGCACGGCGACGAGGACAACGCTCGTGGCCTCCAAAAAAACTGAGAGATAGATGAACAAGCGCTCACATTCTACTGGTTTGGTTAGGAGTGGAGCACATGAGAGATATTGTTTCATGCTCTGAATGGCTTGCTCGCACTCCGGGGTCTATTCGAAATTTCGAACGTTGCGTAGAATCTTGAAGAAAGGTAGGTTTCGGTTAGCAGACCGAGAGATGAACCTATTGAGAGAGATTATCTTCCCTACCAAACCTTGAACCTCCCTGACATTCCGCGGAGAAGAAATATCCAGAATCATTTTGATCTTCTCAGGGTTGGCTTCAATCCCTCACTGGCTAACCACGTAGCCAAGGAACTTAACCACGTAGCCAAGGAACTTCCCTCCTTGAACGCCAAACGTACATTTGGAGGGATTGAGCTTCATTCCATACTGTCGTAGGATGTTGAATGCTTGCCGGAGGTCATCTAGATGTGAGCCTTGATGCTCGTTTTCACAATCATGTCATCCACATAGACCTCCATGGACTTTCCAATCTCAGGTTCGAACATCCTATTAACCAAACTCTGATACGTCGCCCCTGTGTTCTTGAGGCCAAAAGGCATGACCAAGAAGCAATAAACTCCAACATGTACCACAAACGAGGTTTTTGAGCGATCCTCGGGAGCCATGAATATCTAGTAATACCCTGGAAGGCATCCATCATGCTCATCAGCTCGCATCCCGCAATCAAATCCACAAGTTGATCTATGCGAGGTAGAGGATAGGGATCTTTGGGGCAAGCTTTGTTCAAATCCGTGAAATCGTTGCACATGTGCCACTTGTTTGCACTTTTGGGCACGAGAACGACATTGCAGAGCCATTCTGGGAACAAAATTTCCTCGATATACTGAGCATCGAGGAGTTTGTTGACTTCCTCCTCAATAACCTGCTTTCGGAACCCATGGACATCCATCTTTTTCTGTTTGATGAGCTTGAAGGTAGGGTCTGCGTTGAGCCTGTGGATAATGATGCACGGGTCAATGCCAGTCAAATTCGATGCTTTCCAAGCGAAGATGTCCAAGTTCTCTCGAATGAAGTCGATCATCATGACATGGGCGGGTCACTCGAGGTTCGAGCCTATTCGTGTTGTCTTCTCGGGGTTTCCTGGTTCTAATTCGATGGTGAGAAACTTCTCCGTTGGTTCGATCCTCACTTTCGATCTGGGCGGCTCGAGCGCTCTTTTCTTACCCGTGAGGTGGTTACCTACATCTTCCGAGGGTGGATCCTCATCGCTTTCCGAGGACTCTTCCACGGCTTCTGAGGGTCCATCACTCGCGGGAGTTTTGGACCGACGATCTTCCCCATGGAACCCTGCTGGATGGTTTGCTTTGGCTTGTGACTGCGGAGGGATAAAATGTATCATTCCCATGCCTCTTTTACATTGCACAGGACCTCTCTCATTCCCTCGGGGGTAGGAAATTTGATCTTCTAATGATAGGTTGAAATGACGGCTTTGAAATCCACGAGGGCTGGTCGCCCAATTATGATATTGAATGGCAAGTCTACCTCGACAACTGCATATAAAATGTTTAAAGTTTTACACTGTGGGACGCAACCAAAAGAGGTGGCCAAGCGTATTTGCCCAAGAGGGACAATCTCGGAGCCCCCAAAGCCAATGAGGGCTGTTATGAGGGGCTAGAGGGGAACGTTTGCAAGGTTCATCTTCTGGAAAGTAGAGTAAGGCAAAATATTGACCGAGCTTCCATTATCAACCAAGACTCATTTTATAATGTGATTGTGTACGTCTAGGCTGATCACCATGGGGCAGTCAGAAGTTTCACTTGCCCCGTGAGGTGTTACAATGTGCTCTAGATCCCTATCAATGAAAGCAACTATATCATTCTCTGTTGAACGTTTGTTGGCTTTCACGGAGTACACAGTTTGCACTGGAATCTCCTCCCGAGGATCCTCCTGCGATCATATTGATAACCACGTAAGGCTGGTTCTCTAACTCCCCGACTTTCTGCTTTCCTTGGTGGCTTGCTTCGGGTGGTGGGCCAGGGCTCCTTGAGCGCGAGCGGCTCCTCCTTCCCTCGCAAGAGCGTTCATTGCAATGCTCGTCAAACCTTTCCAGGGCCTTCATGAATTCTTTGAGGTGCCCTCCAGCAATGAGGCGCTGGGTCTCCATCTCGAGTTGACGGCAGTCATTCGTGTCATGGCCTTTTTGCTTGTGAAAGGCACAGTATTTCCCCGAGCGTCTCTGAGCCTCGGTTTCTCTCATTTTTGGCGGTCGCTTGAAGAGCTTTTTGTCCGCCAGTGAATAGATCTCGGCGATAGGCCTATTGAGTGGGACACGCACGCTTTCTGACCTTTGCGATGGTGATGCATTTTTCTTGGTGTGGGGTGGACTGCAGCGATGATCTTTCTTGTTTGGCTCCCCCTCTCTAGGGCCCTTACCATTAGAGAGGGGTTCGTCAATGCTCGCTCCCGAACATGGTACATGTCTTCTAAGGTGAAATGGGAGTCAACGATTTCCCTTAGCGCAAGCATGGGTTGGGGCTTCTGTTTTGCCACCTCTTCCACGAACTCTTTGCTAACATAGTTCTTCATGTTAATGGATTGGAAGAGTATGTGCCGGACAAAAACCATCGAGGGCTGTTCCACCAGCAGAACCTCCTTGTCGAAATTTGTGTAAAGTTAAATCAACACCAAATCATTCTCTATTTGTGTGTGAAGGGAAAGACCATCATAGGCGTTTGAGCATCAGGAATTGGGTTCCCGTTGAGCGTGCATTCTACCAGCTAGGGTAACAACCAAGGGAGAAGGTGAAGCTGTAAGAAGCTTAAATGTGCAGCAATGGGAAATTTCCAGTTCAGTGTGCGTAACTTGTGCGTGAAGAAAGACATTGTAGCAGGTGGAGATTGCTTGAGGAAAGTGAAGTGACACTCTCCTATTTATAGTTTGAGGATGAGGTCAGTTAAGTAATATTGGCTGTGTGGTCCTGAAATAGTGTTGCCCTAGACACGTGTCGAAATGTGAGGGTCTGAAAGTGACATGAAGGGGTCACTATTGCCTTTGAGGCGGTTATGCCAGGTTGTTGTGTCAGCAGCAGTTAGGGGATTGTTCTCCTGAGCGACGAGATGCTCGTAGAGCCCAGAGCACAGGTACGCTCGAAGAGGGGTCCCTTGCGGAAGGGAATGAATCGATGATCCGACGAGCGTCAAGGGCTCGAGGGTTGATTCACACGACAGTGAGACTCCGAGGATGGCAGTCTCCCATGTGATTCTGTAGAGGTTGAGGCGGGTCCTGAGTACCGCGAGCCTTAAGGTCACGAGCGCACCGTTAGAGCGATGGTTGGGTTCTGCTGAGATTCTTCCACGATCATGCCACGTGGAGGTCGTAGATACGAGCGTATTTTGGGTCCATCATTTGCTCTCCAAATTCTGCAGTATGATTTCGAGCGTACAGTAGAATTTCAAAAAGTCTTCCTAGCGGTTCCCAGAATGCAGAAAGTCAAGGTTTGATAGTTGTAGGTCAAGTCGAGCGTTCCAGCAACGGCCATGTTCCGCAAGGCATTAAATGTTGTCTTGTCCGAGGTTAATTTTGCGCAGGCGCATTTAATGCTAAGTGGAATCGTGGGCGCTTGAACTTCAGGTGACGTGCGGTGGTTACCCAAATGTGAGACGGTTCCCAACACATAAATGATTGCATTTTGAATCTGCATTTATCCCGTACCATAAAAATAGAGATCTTGGCTTATCTTTTACTCTTAACGCATTCCAGCAAGTATAAGCACATGAACACTCCGCGAATTTCTGCAATTCCAGTGAACTTTTCTCTCAAGTTCTCATAACAAGGTACTTATCTTTTCGGAAAATCCTCATTACAAATAGTATATTCTAGGTTGCGAGAGTGGTAGTTCAGACATTGCGTGAAGTCGTTTGAGCTTTGAAGCCTTAAGTTTTAGATCCCTTTCTTGAATACTTTCGATATACCTCTGAACATCCATGGCCAGTGGAAACTCACAAGCAATTCCGCCGTGAGTGATATGACTAACGAGATAGAAGAAATGTCACCACATATTTCCCCACTTCAGAGAAATAGGGGATTCTGAAGGCGGTTCCGGCGAGGAGAGTGGAATATGATGATGAGGGCATTCCGGTGGCATTGCCAGTGGCTAGCACCAGTGGTGCTAGTGGGGATGAAGAGTTGAATGCCGCGATTCGAGGAATGAGCGAAGAGTAACCGGAGAATGTCGATGAACTATTCCAACAATTGGATAACTCTATTTTGATGATGAAGCAGGGGCAGAGGGTCCTCCCTGTAACAAATTCGGCGGTTAGGTCCCAGGATCACAGGGTAACCGTCGCCCTAAATCTCGAGGCACCGAGGCCCTCTGAGCATGTAGCGGAAGAAGAGCCCGCCAGGAAGAAGCGTAGGGGGAAGGAACCCCTGAAATATAAGATTCAGAAACCTCCGAGCGAGATTAAGTCCACCATGACCCAAAAGGATGTGGACAAGATCCAGACCTGTGGGTCCGCACTGTAGATGAGAATGACTGAGCCAACGATCCTCCTGAGGGTTTTATGACGGTGTACAGTGATGTTGTCGCTTTGGGAGGACTAAGGTTCCCTATCCCTCAAGAGATGAGGGACATTCTCAATGCTCTAGGCCTGTGTCCGTCGCAAGTCTTACCCAATAGGATAGCCCTTATCAACTCTTTTATTGCTCTCATGAAGGCAATAGGGCAAGAACCCTTGGCGTTAAATTTTGTCAAGCTCTTACAGGTGGCTAAATCATCCCGCTCGTCGCCAGAAGCAGGCTTTTACTATATCTCTTCTAAGATATTTATGAAAGTTATCCATTCCTCCAAGGGCTCCCTCGGTGAAACCTGGAAGAGTAAGTTCTTCTTCGTAAACAGTCCTGATAAACTATTCGGGGTACCCAAGAGGTGGATGGTGCACGAAGATGGACCGTTGGTGAGGGAAATATTTCCTGCCCCAGCGTTCGAGGGTTGGGCCCGGAGCCTGGCTTTTGCAATGAAGAATCTGGGCACCTTCGTGGAAACTGGAGAGCTATTGCAGAATGAAGAGTCCTTGTTCCATTTTGGACTCTAGGCTCATCCGAGGTTGATAGAGAATCCCCCTATCAGGGTCATGGAGAAAGATGGTTAGACTCCTAAGACTAACT
>JBBMKE010345260.1:1084-13246 GCA_037834125.1 Lippia alba | reverse complement strand
GTGCAACAATATTTATTTAGTGGAATTAAATATTGTTAAACGGTAATCAATTATTATCATGAGATGATAATAGATTGTCCCGTTTGGAGCTAAAATCAATTAATCCTGCAGGTCCCCCCGCAAGCCCCAAAGAAGATCAACGAGAAAATATTAAAAGGAGAGAGATAAATAATTTTTCAAAGTGTTTGAAAATAGCCAAGGAATTTTTTTGAGGAAATAAATTCTTTTATCAAAAAAAAGTTTTTTATTGCTAACGTGGCGATGGGCTGACGTGGCAGCTGATGTGTTACGCCACATCAGCAGATCAGGGGTTGTGTGGTGCTGACGCAGCGCTCGCATGGCGCGCCACACGGATGATCCAGATCACGCCGCTGAAAACGGATGGCCCAGATCTATTTCAGAAACGGATCGGGTAAATGGGTAGGTTCGGTCCCTATTTGGATAAGGTTGAACCGGGTTCGGTCCGGGTGGAACCAGACCCGGACACGTAGTGGCTCCTCGTGGATCCGTGTTCCCACACGCCCCAGAAACATGCAAAACCTTCTGGTGGCGCGTGGGGGCGCGTGAGAAGTCGCCTGGGCGCGTAGTCGGCGGCATTTTTCTAGTCGTGACACGTGACGCCCGTGCCGTGGTTGGATTGGCTGAAGAAACTTGGAATGCACAGCAATTCACGGTTTTTTGACAAAAATGCCCTCAATTTGTACCTATAAATAGGGGTTGCACCTTTCGGAAATATATATGTCAATTTTGATATGAAATTCTAAATTTTTTTCGCCCTCTCGAAAATCTCGCTCTTTACGATTAATTAATCCTTAATTAGGATTAATTAATTATTAATTAAGTGGTTACATAATTAATATATAATTCACTTAATTAATTAAAAAATAGGAATTTTCTAGTTTTAGAAAAATGTGTTTTTCTAGAAAATATTTTCTTGAGTATTTAGGGAAATACTACCGGAGCCCACTATCCAAGTCTTAAATGGGGATAATGCGTGGAAGTTCTGTCGGTTTCACAAGAAAGCAACGAGGAGCTGGAAAAGTGTTGTTGATAGCTAATTTTGCAGTACGGTAATACCGTTGTGATGCCAAATTATATGCTATCAATTGTTAATCGCATATTATGATTATATGCTCTGTGATTTAAAATTATGTTATCGATGCATGTATATATTAGAGTTATTTTGGCCTGATTATTCCGCTGCGTATTTAAAATATTTTAGAAATATTTTAATCACGAGATTATGGCAAAAATTTTGAAATATTGCCTTGCTATTACTCTGTGTCGAGCCCACTGGCCCAACATTCTCGGCAGCGGCCAATGACCTTTTGGGCACCATCTACTTGCCCGGTTCTTTCCCCATTTCTGAAGGCCTCAACAGTCTTGATCGATTGGGCATCGAGCTCCTCGTGCACCTTGACCAGCTCTTTCAACTTGGCGTCGAGCTACCCCTTGAATACCTTTGCGTTCCCCGCCTCCTCATCCCTCGATTCCTCCATGGACTTGAGTTTAGAACCTAGTAGGGCGTTTTCCATTTTCAAGTCCTTGACTCTCTTCCTAAGCCCTGCCACCCCCGAGTCGACTGACGCCTTGGCCTCCACCTTAGCTCTTCCCTCTTTATAGACTTGAGCTCGCCAACTTATATGAAACAAATCTTGAACAAACTGCATGAAGTTATCAGTCAGAGAAAGTCGACTGGAGTGTTCAATAAAAATTGCAAAAAAGAGACTTACCCCGACAGCTTTAACGGCAGCACTCATCTCCAACTCGATGTCCGCCATCTGCCATCTCGAGTAAATGGCTATGGTATGCTGCACCAACTACCCGGGCATCTCGGGGGTTTAACCCCAATCGACGGTATTGCCCATCCTCTTTCCTGTGTGAAAGCCCGCCGGGCAAATGGGGCTAGGTGATCTTCAGCATCTTAAAGAAATTGGTGACATCGACTTCATGGGCTTTGAATGGATGATTAGCAATTCTGATCGCCTCCAGCGAGAACGGTGATGGGGTATTTTCGGTCATAGAAGGAGTAGCCGCAAGTCCGACGATGAAACGGCGCCTTTCGACTTACTCCCCCTAGCCTGCGCAGTGTCTTTCCCCTTGCTCGTGATAATCAGCCTAGGTGTTTTTGGGGTTTCCTCCTTGCTCTTCTTCGAATTCTTTTTATCTTTTCTCTTAGCCCCGAAACCAGCCCGCGAGGTCGAGCCACCCGCGGCTAGAACAAGTCGAGCTTGCTATGGATTAGCCTGTGTCGGAGGAGCCGCTGGGGCGGCTTGCGGGGGCCGAGCCACGAGTGCATCGGCTATCTTGTGGTGTGTAACAGCCCTTGCAGCCTCGACCACAACCTCATCCTCATCGAGGTCATCCATGTCACCAAGAAGCTGGTTCAGGTGACTCGTGATTTCCTTATCTGCAAGAAAAAAGAAAATTCCAATAATTACTCGACAAAAAATGGACAAGAAAGATTAAATTATAAACGTAAGAAGCCCATCACTTGATAATCCCACTTGGTGATTTCGGTACCAGGGTTAAATCTTTTTCTTGGGATCTCGGGGGCTATGCCAAAGTTGATCAACATCTTCTCTTCAATCAACTTCTTGCAGTTGAAAACACTAAGGTTAAGAAGGTCCCTTATGAAAACATTCGCCCACCTCGGGACACCCGGAGGGAACGTTTTACTCGGCTTCCAATTCCAAACTCTCTTATTTAACCCCCCTTCTTGCTTTCAATGAAGACAAACTGTTTCTTCCAATCGACCCCATGTAATGAGGTTGGCAACGTCATAAACTTATGGCTCGATTTAAACGCCAACTGAACGAAGCCATAACCGGAGACAAACTTCTCTTTTGATATTTTTGCCTTGAAGAGTTCCTTTATGAAGCCGACCATGGGAATCCCAAAATACCTCATCAGCACTCGAATACCATTTATCATGGTATAGGCATTCGACATCAATTGGTTCGGGCAGATGTTGAAGTGATTCAGCAGCTCGAGGGTCTCCTCATCAATCGGAACTCTAAACCCTGAGTTAACATGTTTTCAGTGGATCACAATACACCCCTAGGGAGGATCGGTTAGCCTTTGCCCTGTGGTGGGTCGAAATACTCGATAACCTTCCGGAACCATTTTACCCCGAAATAATATCTCGCGGAGATCGGTCAACATTTTGTCCGTAATTTTAAATGTGATGAACCGAGCATCCTTCAGTAGTACTTGATCCGGAGATTTCTTGCCGTAAGGGATATGTATAGAATCTTCCTCTTCATCTGATCCCTGCTGATTCAAGCTGGACGGCAGTTCCTCATCGATTAAATATGGCATCACCCTTCCCGGGTGCATACCCACGAGGTGTACTACTATAACCAGCTCTGTCGAGATCACAGTATGGGATAGAGAAGTCAAGTGCCTATCCTCGGACTCCATTGACCTACTAATTACATCAACCTCTCTGTCAGATGCTTTCCTCGAATTCGTCAGCTCGTTCTTACGCGAGCTAGATACACTAGATTTTGAGTTGGAGCTAGTCTCCTCGCTCAAACTTCCAGAACTTGAAGATGTGTGTGAAGGCATCCCATAACTCGAACAAATTGACTTGACTAAAAATCCCTTCCGATAAATCTTCTCCTCGAAATAATGATCAAGGGGTTTGGAGTCAAGAAAAAAGGTCGAATGCAAGTCGAGATGGGATTTGCCTCTCACTCACATGCGAAAACTCAAAGAAATGAAAACAAAAAAGGTTGTAATCAAAAAGGTTAAGTAAAGTAACTCACCGATTGAAGTCTGCGTCTTAGGAGTAAAATGAAAGGAGTAAAATGGGATTTGCCTTGTATTCGAATGCTTCGATCTCTCTAGCTTTCAATATTTCTCTAAGTAAGGAGTAAAATGAAATAACAAAAGGGCTTTATATAGAAGTGTTTAGGTGGGAACTCCAAAGGCGAACTGTTTCCATCATTACCCTGGGGCCCACTCCAGAGGATCAATAGGCGGCCGCCACGTGCCCCATGACGCCGCCTATTGGGGGCTAAGGACGTGGGCCTAAACCGCCATACCACGTGTACGACACGTGGCCCATTTAACGGGCTTCACGTGGCAGAAAATGCCACGTAGGAGAGAGGTATAACCAACTGTAGGGACCCATAAGCTCTCCTCAGTCGACTGCGTCGATAGGGGGAGGCATGGTCGAACTAAGGCCGACCACGGACTCGTCACCCCATTCCTAAACAAATGAAGGAAACAGATGAATGATACCCGACTGGCATGTAGCAGGTCGATCCCTATTCGGGCAGCCAACGGTCCCCACGTGGCGCCGTCTCTAGCATTAAATGCTCTGAGACGGACCGTACTAGCATACATGCAGCATTTAATACTCCTGACACACGTACGGAAAGGTCCAACTCACACCCTCAGGTATAAATACTCCCTCATTTATGTCATTTATGATACACATTTAATACGCTTAAGTCTAATATATCGACGTACCCGTACACGAATACTGACTTGAGCGTCAGAGTGCCGACATAGGGTAAAACCCTACCTGTCCCTATTCAGCCTTCTAGTTCACCTTCTGCTCCATCTTTCAGGTCAACAACATCGAGTTCCTACAAAACTACAAATTTCGAGTGGTCTAGTCGAAGTATATTCGACCTCCGGATTTTGACACGATTAAATACAACAAATTTTAGAAAGCTAAATCAATCCCCCGAATGATATGTCCCCCTTTTTAAATAAAATTAGACAATCTTTTTATTTATTTAAGACTAGAGGCCCGAGAATTACACACAACAAGATCAAACAAAATGAACTCTAAAAAAACCAACGCTAATCCTGCCAATGAGGTTGGCCAAGTGGTTTGAGGGCTCTTTCCTGAAGGCAAAGACCCAGGTTCGGATCCCTATGACCATTTGGGGCGTGTGCGTATTTAAAAAAAAAAAAGAAAAAAACCAACGGTAACCCAAAGCCACATTTCTAACTAACTTATGGGTGACAGTGACTATTAATATGACCACAAAGAAGAGAAACGATACTCTCCAAAGAAGAGGAACGAATAGAACAGGATAGCTTTGATATCAACAATTAAAAGGTGTATTAAGCTGCCAATAAAATTAGACAATCTTTCTCTTTTTGTGGCACAATCAGACAATCTTTTAAATAAAAAGTAATACATCTGATAATATCATATTTCTCACTTTATTATTTAATTAAGGATGATGGAGGATTATTATTATTTCAGCTAGAAGAGAGAGAGAAGTTGAGAAAAGTCAGGAGTGGGAATTCAAATATTGGAACGTGCCTATTATAGTGGAAAAGTGGTACCAGAATTCTGTGGAAGAGAACATGAAAGAGAATACAAGGGGAGAGAGAGAAGACATTCCAATCATCATCATTTTTTAGAACTCCCAAAAACCCTAACAGTCCTCTCTATAGAAAACACTATTATTTTCAATATAGCTTTCGACTGTAATTGCTAGAGAATTATTGATACAGAGATTGTATTTCCAGAATTACTTTGTATCCAGACGACTCAGAATCCAGAAAGCTACAACAATTTTACTCTTTATTTCAATTCATCGTTATTTATTATTGTTATTTATTTTTACATTTAATATTTTGATTATTTTCTTATTACAGCTTGATATAATCACTTTTTTTGCATCAAATAAATTAATTGGTGTTAGTCGATTTTTTCAACAAACAAAACATCAATATCTTTTCTCATCAACACAAAAATACATGTTCTCTTTTTATAGCGTTGAACACCTTAAATCAAAATTTAAACTTTTTATCATGTAAAAATACTTTTACATTAATGTATAAATAATTGGTAGCTTAAGAAATTTATAAAATAAATACAGTTATGGCAAAATTGAACATAGAGAAAGATTCTAGTTATGTAGACTAAATAGAGTTATTTATTTATTTGGGCCGCTTGGACCAACACCTGTTGGCAAAAAAAAAAAAAAAAAAAAACCCTTAAATATGATAACACCAAAATTGAACATAGAGACATATTCTAGTTATGTAAACTAAATAGAGTTATTTATTTATTTAGGCTGATTTCATATATAATTCTTAAAATTTTAGTTTTGTCTTAAGTATTTAATATTTTAATAAGAAAAATTACATTTGACTATTATTCGGTTTGGTCTAAGACTCTAAGTTCGATACGATTTTTATTTTTTTATTTTTTACCATATAATTCCTAAAAGTATAATTTGGTTTGTGGTCACGACCGAAAACGCAAAAAGAAGTTAATATCCATGGCATTTGTGTCGCCGCCTCTGCTTTCTCTCAGATCTCGCCACCACCATTATTGCCCTACATCCTCTTTCCAAACTCCGAATTTGGGCGGATTTATTGTGCTTCTTATTTTTGTGTGAGTTGTGAGGACAATTGCTAAAAAAATACTGTGAAATACAAAAAATTTAAGATAAAATTTTATGTTTAAAAATTTAGCATAATAATCATATGTTTTATAAATAAACATACAAATCCCTCACGCATTGTTCGAGTCACGTGCATCGCCTTTTTTTACGAAAATAAAAGCAAAACTTAGAAAAAAATATTTAAAAATAAAGCATTTTAAAAAAATATATGATAAAATATAAAAGAAAATATTTAAAATGATATATAAAAGAAATAAATAAAGAATATAAAGGCCACAATATTCTTATTTGGATGCAAAAGATGGAAGTCATAAATCAAAAATTGATAGAAAAAACACATTAAAAATAAATTAATGGATAAAAAGTTACATATTAAATTATTAATTATTTTAGGTCCTATTTGAGAGATTCTATAAATATTGGGGTAAAAACCTAAAATTATAGAAACTAAGAAACTATGCATATAAATACAAAAATAATATTTTTCTAAAGAAAATTTACACAACCCGAGCATACAATAAATGCAATTGCCAAATGCCAACCATAAGATTTTTTATGCAAGATTTAGAGAATATAAGGTTTTTCAATGAGATTATTTATAGCACAAGATTTTTAATACCTATCTATCTATCTATCTATCTATCTATCTATCTATCTATCTATCTATCTATCTATCTATCTATCTATCTATACTATTATATATTTGAAAACCAAATTTGACTATTTGTGTATTTTTATGATGTGGAATTTAGAGGTTTTTTTTAGATTTTTAATTAAATAAAAAATGTGATTTGTGTATTTTTATTTTATATATTATTTTATTATGAAAATAAGTAATAACTAAGGAAAATAATTATTTTTTGCAAGTTTGACGTAATGATATTTTTTGTTTTGTAGATTTTCAATTAAATAGAAAAACCATAATTGACTTATCTTTATTTTGCATATTATTTTATTATGAAAAAAATAGTAATTAAGAAAAATAATTATTTTTGACAAAATTCCTGATACACTTTTTATGTGTACTCTTTTTTTTTCTAATCTGTAATTCTTAGAATTTTGAATTATTTTTAGTCTTTAAAAATATTATTATTGGTAGTTTCAAAAATAAATCTTTTCTTATTTGATATTGATGGGGTCCTACCCACCTAGGACACGTGGTCAGCCTTAGGAGAATTAGAACGAGCAGAACTAGTTTATTGCGAGCTGGAAAGAGGAGCTCGCGATGATAGCTCGCTCCTTTGGAGATTGCGAGCAGAACTAAGACGTGGCGAGCTGTATGCGGAGCTCGCTAAGTACGTGTGCTCCTAGAACTCTGTTAACAAAGGGATACTTAGGTGGTTTTATGAAAAATAGAGAAGACGTGATGGAGAAGAACGGAATCTTGAGATAAGTACGAGAAAAGATGAAACGATAAGACAGAATCTAATACGGATTCGGAAAAGTGGTAAACCCCAGCAGGATTTTAAGTCTATAAAAGGAGAGGTATAGCTTGTTACAAGGTATAACCAAGAATACGAAAGAAAAGAATAAGAGTAGATTCGACGATTACTCATCAGATATAATTTCATTATTAATTCTTTTATGAGATATAAATTAATTTTTATTTATCCTAATCATCAATTATAAAATAAATTCAGGAGCTTTAATTGAGTGTCAATACAATTAATCTTTTAAAAGTGAATTAATTAATTGGTTGCTTAAATTACTCTATCCAATTAATTTTTTTAAATTTAAAATTAATAGTTAATAAATTTAAAGTCTATATCTATATTTATATCTATATCTATACCTATACATATCTATACTATAATATAAAAATATTATAATATATATGAAGGGTATGTTTGACCAAATAAATTTTAAATTTGACTCAATACTTTTTTTTATTTTTTTATTCTTTAAAAATTATTTCATTCGTCAATTAACTTTTCATAATATTTGATATTTTGAAACTTTAATTAGTTACAAAATTACATTAATCTACTTATTAATATCATAAATTTAGGTAATTTCCAACTAAATGCGCAATTTAATAATCTTTTAAGACGTTAATTATTAACCGATCGCATTAATTAATTTGTTACTCTAATAAATTTAGGTAACTTCCAATTAACAAAATTTTATTTATATCGAATGATTAATTGATTTGCACGGATTTTGAAATCTATACTATAATATATAGGAAGGGTGTATTTGACCCAAATTAAGTCAATTTTGACTAAACGGTGAATTCTTATAATTTTGAATTATTTTAATTAATAAAATTATTTTTATGATAGGTTATTTGACGCTAACATTATCTTAATTTAATTTAATATTTTCTTAATTATCTCCATAATTTACGAAATTATAATTTAAATGCTTTCCTTATACATTTTTTTTATCACTTTAGGTTTTCTTTTCCTTCCATTTTATTTTTCCACCATCTACAATATTTCTTCTATAAAATTTGGTCTTCATCACAACCTACCAATACAAATATATTTTTTTTGTATAACATTTTCTCATTACAATCAAAGCTCCATCAAGATTAAAGATGCAATGCCAAATGAAAAAGTGGAGGAGCCCTCTTTCATAAATTACAAACGGGTTGATGAGAGGCAACATCGTAAAGGGATGATCTTCCCGTCAAAATGTGTCTGCTGCGACAAATTAAAGAGGAGACGATAAGCCACTTATTTATTAATAGTAATAAAGTTAAAGAAGTTTGGAGATATTTTAACAGGTTGTTTAATGTGCAGGTCCCCGAAACGAATTCGATACATGCGATGCTTAACACTTGGATTCACTCATCTCCATTCAGCCATAAGAGACACGTGAGAATCATCATTCCTTGCTTGATCTTCTGGTTTGTTTGGGCTGAAAGAAATAGAAGAAAGCACCAAGGAGCTAGCTTCACGGTGTACAACATCAAACGTCAAGTTTTACAACACTTATTTCAGATGCAACAGGCGGGACGACTTCAAAGGAAAGATTGGAGAGGTGACTGCGCTGTGGCGACAAATCTAGGCATTTTATTGGAACCAAGAAAGGAAAAAACGATCAAAATTGTGAAGTGGTGAAACCTCAAATCAGTCACTTAAAGATCAACACAGATGGATTGTCCCGGGGTAACCCGGGTCAGGCAGGAATTGGAGCTATAATACGTGATTACAGAGGCAAGGTTATAACAGCTCTTTTAGAAGGGATTGGGACAGCATCAAACACGTACATGGAGCTGCTAGCTCTGGTAAGAGGTATCAAGATGGCGGTAAATCTTGGCTTTGAGTTTGTTTGGGCTGAATTAGATGCTAAGGTTGCCATCGATATGGTGAATCGAGGAACATCTGGAGATTGGCGTTTACAAAAGTTGATCACACAATATCATGAAATTGCCAAGAACATTACCGTGGAGCTGAGTCACATCTATCGAGAAGGAAATATGGTGGCTGATTTCCTAGCTAAAGAAGGTGCTTTGAAGCAGGTCTCGTGGTCTTTTCCCGAGGATGCTTTGATGAACCGGTTGCATGGAATAATTAGACTTGATCAATGGGGATTGGCCAATATCCGAATTAGATGACAGTGGATTGGGTAAAGTGTGTTCTGTTGTCACAACTCTACAAGATACACACAAATAATGGAGAAATTAATATTCGACTTTTTCGAGGTATAAAGTTTTGCATGAGCTTTGATTATTCTAACTACTTTATGAGGAGTTATAAAAATCTCAGTGCATACACTACTGATCTTTTAAGCTCGAGAAAAGGTATGTGTTCTTTTGCAGGACATCTTCATGCTAACGGCAACAGGAAGGACTATGCTTTTGATGATAATTTCCTCATGGAAATAGCATGTAACTACGTAATTGACGGTATTATGAATCGCTTCACACCGAAACCGTTTGATGAGTATCCCAAGGACACCACAACATTTGCTAAGGTCAATTGTTGCCAGATAGAAACCACCCCATTTATGATGAGGACACTGTCGTAGTCCAGGACACTGGGCGCCTCCTGATGAGGCTAATGATTGACCAATTTCAAGTCGATGGTAATAGGGACCATAAAAGCGAGGAGGCTATGCCGACATTTTATGCCAAGATTTATCCTCTTTTTTGAAACAACAGCAGCAAAAAACAATCAAGTCACCACAACCTCCGACTGCAACAAGAGAGAAACCGCAGCCGGCAAAACACGGGCACTAATGTAAGCCGAAGCTGTATGCCTAGCAAGGGAGTGCGCCACGCAATTACCCTCCCGACGGATAAAACTAAAAGAACAAGACACAAAAGAAGTACAAAGATTCCTAACCTTATACATCATATTACCCACCTGGGAATCATCAGCTAAGGTACTCCTAAATCTGGAAATCAAATTAAGACAATCACCTTCAAGAATAACTTTATCCCATCCATGCTCCTTAGCCAACTTCAAGCCTTCAACAGCAGCAAACGCTTCAGCAGCCACAGAATCAATTTGCCCAACTTTGATGCCACATTTCCAGTCCAAACAAACACCGAAAGAATCCCGAGTCACAACACCAAAACCTCCTTCATTCCATTGTGGAAAGCAAGCTCCATCCATATTAATTTTAATAACACCAGAGGGGGGTGGGGTCCAGGAAGGGGGCTGGATAGCGCGAGGGCCAACCGAGCAAGGAACCTTCGCATCACTCGAAGCCTGCACAAAGGAATCAACAAAAACAACAACATCCAACGGAGAAGCCTTTTTCCCCTCCATAAGCTTACGATTCCGAAACCACCAAATACCCCAAATGGTGGTGAGGAAAGTCCCAGCCTCTTCCTCCAAAAGATCAGCAAGAGTGTTAAGGATCCACTTGCAAGAATCGTCGGGCCACTTAGACACCAAAAACCACCGAATAGAAATGCAAGCCCACACTTATCGAGCAAAAGGGCAAAAAAGAAAAGCATGATCAATTGTTTCCTCCAAAGAGCCACAATGGGGGCACACAAGCTCCGTACGGCAATGGCGGGAGCGAAGGATAGAAGCTGCAGGAATGGCTTTGTTGCAAACTCTCCAAGCAAAGATACGAATTTTAGGATCCACATCGGCTTTCCACAATAACTTCCAGGGAAGAACAACCTGTTGTTCAGAGCTAGAGGCACCTGATCTCTCAATAAGAACCAAATCGAGAAGATAAGTAGAGCGAACAGAGAAGGACCCATGTTTAGTTTCATTCCAAACCAAGATATCAGGCCAATGATCAGAACTAAGTGGAATCGAAATAATAGCATCCGCATCCGGGGCAGAAAAATGGCGCTTAATAAGTTGAACATTCCACTCATTCGAATTTGGGCGAAAAAGGTGACAAACCTTAGAAAGATGGGAAGGCAGCGGGTCTATGATGATAGGTTTGAAAGAGGAGCGTTTCGAAATCCACTGATCATTAGTAATATCAACAAGAGCACCATCTCCGATTCTCCATTGAGAGCCCGCCTCAATTAAGTTTCGAACTCCAAGAATACTTCTCCAAGTGAACGACGGAGATCGACCAAGTGAAGCTCCAAAGAAATTCGACCGGGAAAAATAACGAGCCTTAAGGATCCGAGAAAGAAGACTCTCCGGGTGTTTGATAATTCTCCATGCTTTTTTGGCTAACATGGCCCGATTAAAGCTCTTAAGATGGCGAAGACCTAGACCCCCCAAATATTTACTTTTAGACAACTTAGTCCAAGCCACCCAATGAATTTTGTTTTGGTTTTTATTGTTCCAAAAGAAGTTGCCGATTAACGACTCGATGCTCCTTAAGAAAGTATCCGGAAGGCGAAAACAACCCA
>JBBMKE010345041.1:0-13249 GCA_037834125.1 Lippia alba | reverse complement strand
ATAATTCAATTAAGTTCATATATTCAAGGAATTCCAAATATTCACATATTGACATTTAAATGAATGAAAATAAATACAAAAGAAAATATGAACAATTAATTTGCGCACATTGGTAAAGACATACGTCATACTTGTACCGTTGAAAAACCTGGGCGTTACAATACCACAATTTATTCAATTCATGTTTTCATATACAAAGGAAGCACATTCGATCAACAAACCAATCAATAAACAATCTATTCACATTTAAAATAATTAATTCAAGTAGTTACAATCACATAAATAAATCGTAATAAATAAATCGAGTGTCCAAATAACGAACCAAAAGTGGCGTTGAACTCACCGCGTCGAGGCTGACTTACAATCCGAAATTCGCCAGAGCGCCGCCATCGGAGCCACCGGAAAGTTGTCGGGCCGCCGCTGAAAGTCGACGAAGAAATCTCAAAAAATTACCCAAGCTAGTAGTCGTCGTGCTCGTTCCAAATCCTCAATCAATTTTGGGAAATTCCAAGCCAATCGTCGTAGATCTAAAATCCAAGCATACAAAAATTTCAAAAACTTCAAAATTGAATTACTTCCAATTCGGTGAATAAAAATGAGATCCGTAAAAATCATTGGCTTGCCTACGACGAGCTCTTCAAAACCCCCAAAGTGGTGGCCGGAAAAAGTGGCCAGAAGCACCCGAAAATTAGCCAAAACAGTCACACCACCCAAGCGCTGCTGCTGCCTTCCGCCGGCGCGTGTGCCTCACCACCATCAAATCCGGCAACTCCACCAATTCATAAAGATAGTTGACTCGAAGACCTTTCCAACCATACCTTATTTGCCCAAATCCGACGTCGAAAATGCCGAGAAAACACTGGAGAAATCTCACCCCAAAACTGCCCAAACTGCTACAGTAAATCAGTGATAACTCTTTCTCCTTTTGTCATATGGCCAAGCTGATGGTACCCTCGTGATCCTCTTGTTGAAAAGTTGAAGTTAGACTACTCATTTGCCGAAATCCGTTGAGAAACGAAAGAGTTATGATGTCGTAAATAAAGCTACAGAATTGAACACGGGAATTGGAAAGGAAAATGGAGAGAGGGAGTGGGAGAAAAGTCTTGTGAGTGAAATGGAGATGAATGGGAGAATTTGTGATAAATGGGTATATATGTGGTGGCACAACTCTTGTATTTTTGGTCAAGAATAGGTAATGGGCTTAAAGTGGGTTTTGGGCTAAATGGGCCAAAACAGAAGTCTCAAAGTTTAAATGGTTGTAAATGGGTTTGAAATTAATTCCAATGGTCCAAAATAGAGAAACGAACTCAAAGCTAGTGTCGAAATTCGGATTCGAATTCCCAAGATCACATGGTCTGAATGACCCCGAACATGCCTAACTTAAATTAGGCCCGAATACAAATAGGCCCAAGTCCTATGCTTGAATTAAATTAAACCAATCCTCAAGTTGTCATGCAAGAATTCATATTTTATTCTTTTCCAATTAGGATGCACATAGTCACTTAAGTTGGAATTAAACACCTAGTTGAGTAAAGTAAAGTCTCTCGTGACGCAAACCTGTACGAAGAAGCAGCCGGGGCGTCACAACCTCCCCCGCTTAGGAGAACCTGGTCCCCAAGTTCGCTGCTTGAACGAAAACAAACCCCGGTTACAACCTCCTCATCTTCTCTTTAGTCTTCCAAGTCGATTCCTCGGATTTCTGATCTTGCCATAACACTCTGTATCTCAACCGGATGCTTCACAATCGTCAAATCTGCCTCAAACTGTACCTCATCAACCGTTAGAATAAAAGACTCATCGGGGTAGGATTTTTGAAGCTGCGAAATGTGGAACACATTATGGATCCCAGTCAAACTCGGTGGTAAGTTCAACCTATAAGCCACCTCTCCAATCCTCTCCAGGATCTCAAACGGACCAAGATACCGTTGACTCAGCTTTCCACCTCTTCCAATACGTGAAAATCCTTTCCTTGTTGAAGCCTTTTGAAACACACGGTCCCCAACCTCAAACTCCAAAGGTCTCCGTCTCTCATCCGCATAACTCTTCTGTCGGTCCTGAGCCGCTTTCATTCTTTGTTGAATCAACTTCACCTTTTCAACGGCTTTTTCAATCTTCGCCAAAACCTTAGCTCGAGTGAGCTTTCCTTCCTTAATCCATCTCCAATCCTCAATATCCCAATACAACGGTGATCTGTACTTCCTCTCATAAAGAGCCTCATACGGAGCCATACCCATTGACGCCTAAATAATTAATTGTGAAATAATTGATTATTAGCTTTCAAGTTATTTATTATTTAAATAAAGTAAATAAAATATCTAAAAGAGTTAGGTATTATTCTTGTTTTAAGAAGTTGATCAAAAGAATGACTTTTGGTCAAAGTAAGAGACTTAGTCTCCAAGCAAGAATTAAAGTAGCATAAGGGATTCAAATCCTTATCGGATAAGGATAAGGGGCTCGAACTAATCAGCTATATATTCATGGTGTTCGAACCCCATGAAGAGTGATAGAAAAAATTTCCTTCTCCAAATATTATACACTAAACCCTAGGAAGCCAAAAACACCGATTATAGAACTAGCATCCTCCCTAATCGGATCATGATCGAGGTTGGTGGACTTTTGCTCTAGAGGGTTTCGCGTTTGGAGTCTTGAAAGATTTGCAAAGGAATCGGAGTTGGGATCAAGCCACGTGAGGGATGTTATTGGGTGGCTTGAATGTTTCAAGAAAGAACTAAAACAAAAGTAAGTTTTTGTCCTTACGAATTCAGGTTCAAGATTGCGAGTCCGATCTTGCTATGTTGGAAATTTGTTTTAAATTCTATTGCTTTTCATACTCGCTTTTTCCAACAGTCGTTCGTTAGGGCAATATTATGTTTCCGCATCTTGAGCAATGATATGCTGGACCATGTGGGTCAATTATGTGACGAATGTTACTATCATGCTAAGTTATAGAAATGGTTTGGTTTTATTTAAGCTTCCGCATTGCTTGTGTATGTTACTCATTTTGTGAGTCTAGTACCGCCTAGCTAGGTTGTCCGTTTGTCACCGCTAGCTTCGGACTCAATGGGTATATGCACTCTCATACTATATACAAGGTAGGTTCTAAGCTCGAGATTGGCGTGTGATGTCCCGGTTCGGGCGTTACACCCCTTATGAGGTGGTAAACAATTAAGGGATAGAGAGTTCAAAATTTTAGGCAAGTGCAAATTGCAACATCATCGGCTACAGAGTTAAATGAATAGTATGTGACTTCATCCTCGTGAAAAATATTTAGAGCTGTTCGTTTAGCTTATTCACATCATCATTCAAAGGAGTTAATAAAGCTCGACTAGACATGTGTTCCGTATCATATGTTTGTGAGCTTAACTCTGGGAAAACAAAATCGATTAAATCTTTAATTGAATGTTCACCCTCCTAAGGTATTGACATAAAGGTAGGAATTCGTATCAATAGCTTACTTGCATGCTCAATGAACGTCTCAATCCCTTGGATATATTCTACCCTGCATCCCCCCCATTTAGGATTTGTTCGATTGTACATCCAAAGTCTGTTGGGAGGAATATCCATGATCTACATTTATAGTTAATTTAGTAGATTAGATTATATATATGGTCAAGTATGTCGTACGATGTATTTGGGTCTTATACATATACTGTCAATTAATGTATACTGTGATACAAATATAATATTCTTAAAATTTTAATTGATAATTTTTATTAAACAACTGCAATAGTAGATTAACTAACCTTTGGGAACTCATTCAGTATTTTCTAATCTACTTCTGATTGCTAATTAGTTCTATACAACTATATTAGTTGAAAAATAACCTTGTTTACAATAATGTTCAGATTAAAGCTATTTCATATTGTCCAATTTGGAAAGGATAACTCATATATACAGCACTCAAAGAACATAAACGGGGAAAACAGCGGATTTGCAAGCATATATGCTTAATCTATGTAACGACAAAAAAATTCATTCATCAGTTGGAAAATAACTCCAGATAACGTGCTCGATTCATTAATTTATCTTAAACTGAATAACAGCCAAACATGCACAAAGGCACATCATATTCATCGACATAACAAACTAGGTTTATATCATCCTCCAATTCAAACAATTTCAGATCCATATAGTATTTAGAATCTTTAAAATTGAGGCAAACTAGTGAAAGAAATAGATCGTTACCTGAATAATTATATTTCAGATACCAAACACAATAGCAATCTTGCAATCACAGACCTGATATTCACATACGAAACCACCTTAATAAGCTCTAAATTAAACATAGGTCAATTATAAAAATACATGAACTGCTAAACACTGATTCTACAATAGAGCACTTGAACTAACAACATATAACTCACAACAGCACAATCAGCACAACAAGGTTGCCTAAATTCGATATCAACTTTGGCTGCATGAAGTACAATTATTACGATTATCAACAGATCTTAACATTAATTTTGCCGCATGAAGTACAATTTAAAATGATGAATATCATAACATTTTAAGTACCATATAGTACATTAATGAAAACAGGCTGAACATATCGTAGTTTTACATTATGATAATAGTCTTACAATGGTAGATTAACAAACCGTTGGGAACTCTTTCAGTATATAATAACAGTTTCGATGACTAATAGTCTTTGTTATAATGTTCAAAATGTTCAGGTAAGCATGCTCGATTCATCAGTTTATCTTTAAACTATATAACAACCAAACATGCACAGACGGACATGATATTCATCGACATAACACAAATAGGCAGTGGCGGAGCCACTTTTGGCTTAGGAGGGTCAATTGACCCCCCTCAAAAATATTTTTTTTATTTTATGTATATATATATATATATGTATTTTTATATGAAATTTTATGGGATTTTTGATAATTGACCCCCCTCACAAAAGTTAAAATTAATACTATTAAGGGTCAAGATATTAAATTTTTTACCACCCTTTAGTATTATGTTTTGATCGACCCCCCTTAATAAAATTCCTGGCTCCACCACTGCAAATAGGTTTATATCATTTTCCATTGCAGACAATTTCAGATCCATACACTAATCAAAATCTCTAAAATTGAGGCAAACTAGTGAAAGAAACAGATCGTCACCTGAATTATTGCATTTAAGATACTAAAAGCAACAATCTTGCAATCATAGTCCCGATGTTCACATACGGAAACACCATAATAAGCTCAATATACATCATTAAACAAACATGTATTTCCTGCAAATATATACAATTTAACTTTGTCTGTACACATACATTAACGCTTTACTTGATAACTCGTTAATACGCCGATTCTATCCAAACCGTTTGATAACTCGTTAATACGCCGATTTTATGATTGAATTTTGGACCCAAATTGTGCTATAATTGATGTTATTTTAAAAGGAATTGATGCTTTATTGTTTATATTGTAGATTTGGAGCCCAAATGCAAATTCGGTGCAAATTGGATTGTTATATGAGGAATTTTCGTAAAAGCCGAATTTATGGTTGCTGCTGACTGTTGTGTTAGGAATTTGGAAGCAAAATGGGAATTTAATGGTTGATGAATGGAATGCATTACAGTTCAGAATTCTTGGTGCTTTGGAATTGAAGTTGATGGCGATTTGTTTGTTTGCATGGCGGCATGCGTGGTATTTAATAGAAGAGGCCAATTCATCTTGTTGGGCCATAGACTTTATTAATCAGACCCAACTTACTGGAAGTAGACCACGCAACTTGGAATATGTTGGGAGATGCACATTGACGATTTCATTTTGGGCTATGAGGTTGTGGCAGGTGAACAATTGGGAAATTAATAAAGCCCAGCTAATTGAAATTAATTTTAGAGAGTCCAATTTGATGGGGATTTGGAGGTGACAAGAGGCCCAATTTGATAGACAAGAAATACAATCCAATTTGTATGAGGATTCGGACAGTGGGAAGACTTATGTATATTTGGGATAGCACTTTGGCAAAGGAGGAGGCCACCTTTGGAGCAGCTTTCTCGGACGGCTTTTGAGCACGTGGGGAGCAAAACTTCGGCTTCACGAGTTCTTCATTTTAGTTTAATTTCTTTTATTTAGTAGACTATGTTAAAGAATTCTTTATTTATTTTGATGGTTTTTAGTAGCTAAGTTTTTAATTATCTA
The DNA here is from genome assembly GCA_037834125.1 of Lippia alba. Taxonomy (NCBI): domain Eukaryota; kingdom Viridiplantae; phylum Streptophyta; class Magnoliopsida; order Lamiales; family Verbenaceae; genus Lippia; species Lippia alba. Next base: position 7,106 of record JBBMKE010345041.1, on the reverse strand, counting down.
GTTAGAGATTATAAATTTGATTTGGGTATGGTGCGACTTAAACGTTTTTATTAATTTAGTTTATTTAGGCATTTATCTTATCTTCATGTTTCATGTTTATTGTGATTAGGCAATTTCGGGATAGTGCACGACCTCTAGGTTGTTTTAATTGCATAGTGTCATTCATAGTGCTTGAAGTGTATGTAAGTTGATTGATAAAAAGTAGTAAATTAGTTGTAGGTCTTAGTGAATTAAGGGAATTGATAATCTAATTTAAATCTTGTGTGTGTCACGACTTGGTTAATTAGAGTTGGTGTTTTTATAGTTCTTAATGCTGCGAATTCATTAAATCTCGTCGAGTGTCTCTAGGGGTTATGAATTTGTTAGGGAAGATAATTGTCGAGCGTCTCTAGGTTGTCTGATTAATTAAGTAAAAATGAGGTCGAGTCGAGTGTCTCTATCAACAATAGTCAATCTGTCTAAATAACTTGAATTCATCTTTGAGTCAATGATGAATATAACAATTTGAATCGAATATCCCTGGCTAGATAACATTTCCTCTGATTGATTTAATCCTATGTGATCTTACTTGGTTTTAGCTAGTTTTTTTAATTCTTGTTATTTTATTTTAATTGCATACTTATTTTAGAATAAATTAAAAGAACCCCTTTAACTGTTGCTTTTCTTGAATTACTTGGAATTAATAGAAATAAGTCAACCAGTCTATGTGGATCGACCCTGTTTACGCTATACTTCGTTGTTTAGTTGTGAACAGGTTTATATTTATTTTTGACGGATTCGACACCTGTCACCGTTGGCGCACAAATACAAAATGTTGCAGCTACAAATGAATGCTCGAGCTCCTTTTCAGCAAATGCTAACAAAACCTTCGCCCTAAATTCTTCGCGATTGGGACGTAATTTTCCTTGAAATCAAACTCAACACCAGACTCTCTGCAATTTGAAACAATCGAAATGGGGAAAGAATATAGACATTTACTTCTTAACAACTGAAGGGTACAAAGGTCATTTTCTTTTATGTAATTCCGATGGAGAAATCCATCGGTATAATGTCAGTATCAGAATTTAAAAACAAAGACCGATGGATAAGCAACGACTCTAACCATCAATAATAATACAAATTAAATTATAGAAATACCCACAGCAAGTGTTTGTCGAGATTCCATTTCCAGGGGCCGTTGGAAAATTCCAATACCAGCAATAATAATATCATTGCAAATACCGACGAAAGATGTCCATCGGATATCCGTTGGAAACTTCATACACAGTGATATTCCGATAGTAAATCGATGACAATAATTATCATTGGTTATGTTCATGAATCTTACACACTGATACTGACGGGAGATGGCCGTTAGAGAGTCATTGGTAATGTATCGAGAACAATACCGATGGAATTCCAACGGTACTGCTACAGGGAACTCATTAGACAATTTTAGCGCAACAATAGGGCCTAAACTATTAACGGGATCCCAATAATTTTCCAACAACTGTCCTATCAGAATCATTGGCACAAATTTTCTTTGTGAGCCCACCAACACTTCTGATGGGATTTCTACGGAGATACAACGGTCTCCCTGCGAAATTTTTTGGGTTGTTTGTCACGGGAATGTCGTTGGCTTATTGTCGAATGGCCTTCGGCCTTAACCTTTTCCTATACATATTATCATGGGCTAAAATATTTTAGATTGCAAAAATCATGTCCCTGTTCATGAACTTTTATGATATCGAATATGCTCTGTTTTATGTATATGTACGGGTGAGTGTGTTAGCCCCCTCACCAGTCTTTAGGACTGATCCCTTAACGTTTTTGTTTTTTTCCCCTTTTTGTATCTTTGAATTTGTAGGTGTTGGGTTGGATTCGAGCTAGGCGGTGGTCGTCTTTATGTTAGGAATAGTACCCTTAAAGCTGATAGTTTATCCCCTTTGTACTTTTTCTTATTGTAACCATAGAAAATCTTTGAATGAAATAACGAATAAAGGCAACACATCTTTATATGCTCTTGTTTGGGTGTGTGTTTACTTTAACTGTGCATGTATAAGAACTCCCCTAATCTAGATGACTAATAAGACTCTACCATTTAGGCGAAATGGTTCATTAAATGAGCCCTATATCACATAAGTCAGGATTAGTAAAATGCTCCAAGCCAATGAGTCCTAAAGATAATGAGAGTGTCAACTTGGCTCGTTTGAGGCTTGCTCGTGTGATCGCGCCCTTAAGAAGGACCACCTTGTTTCATGGGGTGCAAAGTGTATAGTTGATAAGTACGTGCTTATTCTAAGTAGGTACACTGACGTGCCCCGTGTGAGAAGATTCCTAAATGGGAAAGAAAGTTTCTATTTTAGGAAATGGAAACTCCCAGATTAGGAAATTTCTCACGAGTCATTGATGAGATTAACTGATCCTTAGACTTGAGATTCCATTGTTACTTTGTGAGTTAACTATGTGGTCTTTTGTATAAGTTTTAAAAGGTGTCAACTAAGACAACTGGTTCAAGGCTTATGCTGGGGCTGCACAAGTTATTCACGAAAGTATATGAGAATCGATAAAGGACCTACACTTACATCAGCAAGTTGATCTCTTATTGTATAAGTCATCCATATGCATATTGGAGTCCTTGCAAAGATAGTAGATCCAGAAATCAAGAAAAGAGTTTCTTGGATTGAGATCAAATGGTTATGAAATGCACTTAGCTTTAAGACAGAGATTATTAGGGTTCTAATTATTCCCTTGCCATAGATGTTGGTTGAGAGACGGGGATGTAGGAGGATTGTATCTCACATTAATCAATGACTTAAAAGTTTTGTCAAATCGAGACATTCTTATTCAGCTAGAGGTTAAACGTCTGTAGCTAGACTACGGCTGTTTGATCTGTGGACTGATTAATTAATTAGCGAATTTATTAATTAAGGTCATTACTAATTGAATTAAGAACCTAGAGGGTCACACACAACACCCGGTTATGTGGGTTAAAGGCTTAGAATCGATTAAACGAGTTAAATGAGAATAAGAGGACCACACGTGTAGGTCACATGCGTGGCACGTGTCTCCATAAGACACGTGTCCCATGTGTGTGTTTTGTATGTGAATATATTAAATAATTAATGTGTTAATTATTTCATGGACTTTGATTTAATTTTGAATTAATACTAAAGTCCTAATTTGGAGAATAAAAGTCTAATAAACAATTAATTGTGAATTAATTGATTATTAGCTTTCAAGTTACTTATTATATAAATAAAGTAAATAAAATATCTAAAAGAGTTAGATATTATTCTTATTTTAAGAAGTTGGTCAAAAGAAGGACTTTCGGTCAAAGTAAGAGACTTAGTCTCCAAGCAATAATTAAAATAGCATAAGGGATTCAAATCCTTATCGGATAAGGATAAGGGGTTCGAACCCCTTAGCTATATATTCATGGGGTTCGAACCCCATGGAGAGTGATAGACAAATTTCCCTTCTCCAAATATTGTAAACTAAACCTTAGAAAGCCTAAACACTGATTATAGAACTGACATCCTCCCTAATCGGATCGTGAGGTTGGAGGACTTTTGCTCTAGAGGGCTTCACGTTTGGAGTCTTGAAAGATTTGCAAAGGAATCGGAGTGGGGATCAAGCCGCGTGAAGGACGTTCTTGGACAGCTTGAACGTTTCAAGAAAGAACCAAAACTAAAGTAAATTCTTGTCCTTGTGAATTTCGGTTCAAGATTGCGAGTCCGGTCCTACTTAGTTGGAAAATTTTTAATTTTTCGCTGCCTTTCAACTCGCTTTTGTCAACAAGTGGTATCAGAGCCACCTCATTAATCTTGTTCCTAATTCGTCTCTTTTACACTGAATTTGGTAGAAATTCTTAGATTTGATGCAATTGAGCATTCTTGAATTGTTTTAGAAAGCCTGAATTACGAAATGTAACTTTTTCTAAAAGTTTTTGAAAACTGTTTTCTTAAATCTATTTCTGTAAAATTGTTTAAATCGAATTTTTGAATTTTGGATTGAATTGGTTTTAAAAAACTAAATTTCAAAAATGAATTATGAAACCATCAAGCGAGGTCGGGACGTGCCAACGTGCGTCACAACCCCAACCCTGTGCGTGCCTCAAGGCTCGCGCACCTCCTTGCCATCCTCGGCGAGCCTGCCCGACACTACCTGACAGTGTCTGCCTAGGATGCCCCGACAACACAGCAGTGCAGCGCACAGGCATGCGCGCGATGCCCCACAGCTTGCGCTATTTGCCGCGCGGCATAGCTTAGTGATTTCAGGGCGTTTCAAGCTAGGGTTTCACATTTTTCGTGTTTCGTACTTTGGTCCTTGAAATCACAATTTGATTTTCTGTTAAAATTATTTATTATTAAAATTTTCATTATTTTTTAAAATAATTTTTAAATTGGAATTTTGAGAAATTAAAAATCGATTTAAATTTTGAAAAATTACGTTTTCTTTCCAAAGGAATAAAATTATTAATTTTATAAATTAATTGGAATTTTATTAGTTCATTGTAACTTGGGTTTTACAGAAAACGTTCATGAATAAGAATTGCATGAAGTCGTGTTTTAAGTCATTAGAGGAATTTTAGTTTATTGGTAAATTTAAATTTTCGCAATATGCATGATAGGTGATCATGGGTTTTAGACTTATGTATGCTTTACATTTATGCACATGGATGGTTTACATTTAGGTCTGTGAGCCCTATTTACGTATTTTCAATTGAGGCCGTGCCTCACTTATGTACGTGTTGTTATGTGTTTATTATTACTACGTGGCTTTCCATATTACTGTTCTGAGGCCGGGATATGCCCCGTGTATTTGTCTATGACGCCCCCGATCTTTCGGCGGCTTGTGTTTGTTTTACTTGTTATTAATTGTACTTTTTAAATTCATTTAATTACGTAATTATGTGAATTATTTGTTATTACTTGAGATAATTGACAACGTGAAATAAGTGACTATATGAATTGAATTAATTGAATTATTTGATCGAATGAATTACGTGCGCTTGAATAATTTGATCGCGTGCTCTTTTTTTTTCGTATGACGAACTTGGAACTTGATTATATGAATAATGTGCCTATTTTAATTAATAGCATGAGTGCTTGAAATTATTTAGAATTTATTTGGCATTCATACGACCGGAACGAACCATTTATACCCTTAAATGACCAAAATGGAGCCTTAAACACTCGTGTACCTAAAATACGAGCCTATAAAACCTACTCTCTACCCTATACCCACTAGGAAGACTTTTCTCTCTCTCCCCTCTCCCCACTACAGGCACACACACTCATTCTCACACTCTCACACTTAAACACTTCTCAAACAAGAGAAGAAAGAAAGAAAGAAAGGAAGAAGCCCACCCCCATTTTCCACCATTGATGAAGCTTTCAAGCTCAAGACCACCACTCACCTTTGCATAACTCTCTAAGGTGATCCCATATTTCATTTCCTTGAATCTATATGTATCTTTTATGATCCTCATAGCAAGCATAATCCATGGATTTCTTTGGTTGGGAAATTGAGTGAATAGTAAGGGTTTAAACCCAAAATGTGATTCCTTGTGCAAGCATGAGTGTTGATGGATTTTCTAGCATCTTCCTTGTTCCTTGAGTGTATAATTATGATTCTAGATTGTGATTTACTTGGTAGTTGGCTAGAGTAAAATGTGCCATTAATGCTTCTTGAGGGTTTTGGGTGAATTGGTGGTGTTGCACTTCTATGCCTTTCCTTGCTCTTACGTGCACCTTTGATGATTCTTGATGCCAATTCTTGAGTTATGATTGAAGTTCGTGGCTAGACTTGGATTGGGGCTGCTCTTGCCTTTGTGTAAGAGGAGGGACTAATTAGGGGAATGCATGAATATGTGGTTTAATGTCTCTTTATGCAAGATATGTGCCAATTGATTGATTCCTAGCATGAGTGAAGGTTTTGGAGAAGTTTAACCCCTTGAATCCTAGTTCCCCTTCATCCCCTCTTTTGGTAATGGTTGATTTGTGAATGTATGAAGTGAGTATGTGTGTTCTTATGCCAAGAATATGATTCTTTGATCCAATGTGCTTTCATTTATGCTAACTTGCTCCACGTGAACGTTTATGACCCTTATGCATGATCACTTGAGTGTTTAAGCATGATTTTTGTTTCTTGAATGTCCCTCGTTGTCTTGATGTGTTCTTTAATGAGCTTATGGCTTAATGAATGTGTATTGATTGATTTTGGGGTGTTCTGGCATGTGGAAAGGGGTTCTTAGCCGAATGTGCATGAAAAATAAGGTTTTAGGCCGTATATGGTTTCCAATGGCCGTTGGAATTTTGGCCATGGAAACCAAAGGCCGTTGGTTTGAGGCAAACAGTGTGAAGCTACTGCATCAAACCAACGGCCATTGGAAATCAAGGCATGAAAACCAACGGCCGTTGGTTCTATGCTGTCCCTTCCAGCCGTTTTCGTGCGTTGTTTTCGCTTTCCTCTTCATTTGTATGGACTTTTTCCACCCCTATCATGATCCCAAAGTGTGTTAGGCCTATGTATGAGTATGAATTGTTATTTATGTGGGAATTATGAACCATTTCGTTGTGGTTACGAAAATATGTACTTATATGTATCCGAACGCTTGAATGGACGAAAAGATGCTTGGCGTGATGATTTAGGAACCCTAATTGCCTAATGTTCTCTATCCTATGATTTCTATGACTTGTAAACTTGTTGAATTATATTTTATGATCATTATTGGTGGAATATTCTTTGAATTGGAATGATTTATGAAAGATATGAAAGTTAATGAACCCGAAATCATGACTTATGAATGGTATGATTGAGTATGAGTCTTTATAGGCATTTATTGTGCATATGAACATTCTCATAACATGATATTATTCTTGTGCACCTCATATCATACTCATAGCATTGCCGAGCATCTTATTTGGTCATGTTGAGTCTCATGAATGTGTCTTTCACAATTTTTCCAGGGCGGAGATATGCCGGGTTCATTGGACTTGTCTTCTTGTCTTCTTGGCTGTTCAGTGAGGGTAACAGGTGGGTTTCTCTTCTAATAGCTATGAAACGACCCAATATATTCCCAATGTGATTGTTTTAAGCCAAAGGTAATGCTTATATATATA